>JAPZDY010000004.1:6989662-7028591 GCA_029783645.1 Ctenochaetus hawaiiensis | reverse complement strand
TTTGCCTACTCTTGTCTGTTCGCCATTGTTTAATATTGCTCCACTGGTTTCCCACTGGTTTAGAATTGTCAATGGTTTGACATCCAGGACTTGATAATTGGCTACAAAATCTACAAGATTCAGTTAGACTTCAATATTAAAAAAATCCTGAGTGTGCTGCCAAATTTCTAAGTGGGAAAACACTGAGTGCAATCAAAACCAAACTCCCTTTGCCTTAATTTTCCTAACTTTCTGTTTCTTTTTTAAAAAAATTCCACCTGTCATCCTAATGCTTTGCATGGTGTAGTTAACAGAGGGAAGTCAAAAGAGCACAAATTATGTGTTACATTAATCTAATTTGCACTGACAGCTGCAGTCTTTACACATAACAGTATGGAAGATGAGGTGCACCCTAATTAGTATCCTTATAGTCATATCTTGATTTGGTAGAAAGAATAAACCTGTCTGGTCTTTTAATGCTGTACCCTTTAACAACAAGTATTGTCTTTGCACTGGCTCATTAGTGCTTTACATCTGGTTTACTGTTCAAAGCAGAGATCAGAAGGGGCTTCCCTGACCAATCAAGTGCATCTTCTTTGAGCTTTAATTGTTGCAAAAAAGAAGAGCTTAAAGCTGCAGTGGTGATGTTCAACCATGTGTTATGGATAATCAGGCTTTGCGGGGTCCAGAAATTGGTCACTTGTTCACTCATTGACAATTCCCTAGTAGCAACAGAAGTGAGTAATAAACACAATTTTTTGGACACAGTTTTTTATATATATATATCTTGGCAATTGTCAGTGTCACAGTGTAGGATAGAAAATGCACAGACACAACAGTGTTTTAATTTATAAAATTAGTAAGTAAAATTCCCTATTTTATGTGGTAACGAAAACCCTGCAAACAGTTAGCCTTGAAAAAGCACACAGTTGAATATCCCCGGACTCTTCACCTCTGGTGACAGTACTTCTTACCTGGAATGCCTTTCCTTTACCTTTTTTACTTTTCTAAACTGTCCCCTTTTCTATCTCTTCTCTTTCAGTTTTGGTTCTTGTAATGGGCAAAGAAGGGGTCCATGGAGGCGGATTGAATAAGAAGGCTTACTCAATGGCAAAATACTTGAGGGATTCAGGGTTTTAATGTTTTCAGGTTCACTTAGATAAAATTGAGGGACAAAAAGAAGAGAAAAGAAATGTTGCTGTTAAGATTTCTCCTGCAAGCAGTCAAATGTCTTGGAAACTTTTAATAGCAATGAAGAGTGGTAAGATACTGTGTCACCTTTGTTCCCCCCTTCATCCTGTAGGGGGGAGACTCTTCAATTTTGTTCATTTTCTCTTTTTTTCCTTGTGTGCTCCAGCATTGGTTTTAGTCATGGGAAAGGAGACAATCCATGGTGGAAATCTTAACAAGAAAGCACATACAATGGCTGAGTACCTGAGGAAGTGTGGATATTGAGCAGCCTCTCCACCCATCCATCAACTTAGCAGCTCACTCCCACTCACTGCATTGTGTTGACACTACTTCCAGGATTAGATGGCCTACAATGTTACTTTCTCCCCAGTCTACTTTTATACAGCTTTTTTGTTTGCTCAACCCCCCCATACTTGTAAATTAAAAAATAAATATCAAAAAAAAAAAAACCTTCCCCACTTTAACATTGTACTTCTCATGTTTTTGGCACTACAGAAATGGCTTGTTCATTGAAATGTGATGTTATTAACCAAAATGAGTGCAAAAAAAAAAGATTGCATAGTGTAATAAAAGGGTAACACAAATTTGGACTTGCCTTATATAACAATTACCAAGCAACTAATAATCTAAGGAGAAGTACACATGTAATAGTGGTGACAGTTTGCATAGTTATGCTTTGTGAGCATTATTAAAAGATGCCAGTTATTTGTTTTCTTTTTTCATCAGCATGTGGGCATTTAAAAGTTGCATGCATACCCTCTTTAGCATACAGATTCCAGCCCTGTTCCCCTCTCTGTCACTGCATCAAATTCCAGCCAAAACCATATTCTCATCTGCCTCCATCTTCAAGTCTTTAAGCCTCTATTAAAGAAATGACAAAGTTCCTCTGACAAAAGTCCTGTATGTTTGTATCAATTCACCGCCCTCAAGCACAACTTCATCACATGCTTCTGCTGTTGTACCTGAATGTGGTCTTAAAAGTTAATGATGTGGTGTTGGGCTGTTGTTAGAGTGTAGTGTAAGGTCAGCATTGCTGAAGTCTCATAATATTGTCATGATACTTCAACACATTCAGATGTCTCTGTGGACATTCCACCTCTGTGACAGCTCAATCACTTATCAGCCAGCTGCAGCAATTTGTGAATTTTTCTGTAAATCACTACACACGTTATGTGAAGTTACACCCACGTCACCCCTGCCCCCCTGGACCAATTGTCAATGTAAGAGGTTTATTAGAACTCAGCTTATTCTGATTAATGATTGTTGGCATCACCTGTTGACTGTAAATCATTAAGACAACTGCAGATGACTGTAAAACATTTAACAGCTTCCTTAGAGTTCAACACTACATAAACTTTTCATCACTAATTGATTTGTTGCTAACTTCATATCCATTAATCAATGAAATGGCAATGTCATTTTACTACAGTATTAATGCATTTTGACTGTAAACCCAAGCTGTTGGGCTCCAGCACCTTGGAATTATTTGCCTTGTGCTTTAGTCATCAAAGGTGTATTCACAAATTGTCATAGTACGGTACTTAGAAGTATATTTAAAAGAAAAAAAAGATGCTGTGTACGCTAAACATATTGAAAATGGTGTTGGTTGGAATAAGAACATTTGTAAGTTGTCTTGTGAAAATTTTCTGAGAATAACTGTGTATTCTGTGCCATAAACGATCTGATCTGTTGCTACTATGCGTTGAATTTTTAACTGTTGCCCCAGCAAGAAGTAACTTTTAATGGCACTTTCTGAGGGATATTTTGGCATCAGTAATCTCCAGACTTTGTGGAATATGTACAGAATTAAATGACAGAAAAATGAGTTTGCAATATTTTGTCTTTTCTTTTTTTGGAGTTGGAAATTCCTTCCACCACAAAATCTGCTATTTCAAATGCCATGAATTGATGAGACATCTTGTTTACAGACAGATCAAATAAAAGTTATTCCAGCCAGAGTTAAAGCCAGTATGTCCTGTCTGTTGACCTGAGTCCAAACTTTTACATTGATTTAAGAGTAGTAAATTCTATAGCTTTAATTCAAGTATACAGTTGAAACTTACTTTATTAATGACACACTACATTAGCAACAACACGAACCTGGCATATGGAGCTTGTACTCGCAAACAGAAAAGTACTGTGCATAGACTTTATATTCTTGAACTAATACATTCCACTATTCTTAAAAGCATTAATCTAAGTGTCAAGGGATGTAGTCAGGTAATTTCTACCTGAAGTTCTGTTTCTAAATACCTAAAGTAGCTAACCTACGCAACAGTGTTTTTCTAGAAAGCTGGAGGGAAATCAACCAAAATTTACTTGGGCTGCTGGCTGGTACTGGTAAGAAACAACTTATTCTAGAGGGACCACATACATCAATAGTGTTAGACAATATTTTAGTAATTCGTTATGAACATTTTTTTCAATGTTATATAGCACAAGTAAGTGAAGGCTTTCTAACATTTGGATTTATAATAAGAAGAAATAATGAAACTGAGAGACCTTTTTGATTAGACCAAAGGCAAGAAGATCTGTTGTTTTCAGTCAAAGAAATAAACCATTGACTTTCATTAAATGACTGTTTTTACCACAAATAACCAAAAAGGCCAGCCTATGTGGTTATCACAGTTTCTCCTCTTTGATTTCCTTATATATTTTGCATTTGCTTGTTCAAACTCTTTCACTCTCTGTATTGTTTACACTGAGTGAAACAGAGTCCATTTTTCTTACAACTGCAAAATGGATGTGGCTGTGTATTAGTCACATTGGACATTGGTCCCCCAAGTAAAACTCATGTTTGATATTTTTTGAAACTTAGGATGCCCACTAAAAGTTAATCAAGTTACGCTGGTTTGGCTGCACGGCATGAGTAGGCCACATAGAAAGTTGTTAACACTTGAAATATCTATCTATCTCTATCATATATATATATATACACATAAATAAGTGGCAAGACTGCTGAACAAGAATACAGTAAGCATCACATATCTGTCACATTTCAGTAAAATGATTTAATTGTTCCTGCTGAAAAGGCTACATGTCAGCCTATGGGGTGTTAAGAGCCATATATTGACACCCTACCCTTAATTGCACAATCAGCTGCACCTGCTGTCGTCAGGTGTTTGTTGAGTCATTATTAGAACCAAAAAGCATGTGCTCAGTCTTTAAATTTGCATGCTCAAAAGAGAGTTTAGCATTTGCTGCACACTGCTGAGGCAATTTGCCTGTGCAGTGCTTTTTTCTTCTTCCAATGGCGTGTAGTGGGGGCAAAAAGATTTTATTGTGTTTAGGCCTTCTTTTGGTTGCTAGTTGCCATTGTAAAAGTTTAATGAAACTAAAGGAGTTGGATAAATTAAGAGGAAGCTCGACACTAAGCCATGATCAAGCCAAAGAACGAAGACTACACCATGGAAGACTCCTAATTGGGCAAAATTCTCTGCAAGGTGCTGAACTCAAGAAAACAGAGGCAACAAATGACTTACTGGATGTTGATACAGATTACCAAGCAGATATGGGTATGTTAATTTGATTCTTTTTTAAAACTACACTTTATTCATGGGTTTTGATAACTTTGGTACATTAATTTATGTACCTGTTTCACTTCTTTTAAGCTTGTTGTAATCTGTATGCACCATTATTTAAACAATTAATTTTAAAAGGTTGGGGGCATCCCAAGCAACCCAAAGGAGAGGAAAATGGCTTGTCAAAGCCGAAGCCTGACAATGTGGCAGTGGAACAACTCCTTAAAATGGAGCCGAAGGTCGAATGTACAGGAGATTCCATGAAGCTTCAGGTCCAAGATGCTGCAGCTACCCCAGGATCTCTCTTGTTTGTGGACAGGGGTAGGTTTGGTCTATGGCATTGCTATTTTAAAGCTCAATCATGTATGCATAATATAAGTATTTGCAAAGGAGTATAATTTAAATTCCTAATTATTTGTCAAATATTCCTTGCTTAGGAAGTCGCCTGTCTCCTCTGCCTCTGTCCAAGTTGCCACCAAGCTGTGGTTACACATTCAGGTCAACTCTGAGAGATTTGGTCTTAGTTGCACCTTATGATGGTTGCTTTGTTGCTCATGAGGTAGGATGCTTTATGAAACCCCTGTACACTTGAACAATCTGCACTTTGCATGCTTGTAACCTTTTTTTTTCTTGCTGGTTTCAGGAGGATAGCTATGTTCTCCCATTGCGTTGGTTGGGGTTACCAGTAAAGATGTCATGCCCTTTGATGAGGCAGTCTTCACCTAATCCTCCAATGGTTACCTGCCACACTGAGGGCATGATTGTGAAAACTGAATGGACTGTTCCTGTTGCTAAAATCAAAGTAAACTGTAAGTTTTTGCCATTTTATCAATACATTGTATTTGTTTCATATCAGTCAACTGAAAATAAATACATGCCCATTAGACATAAACTGTCAAACAGACCTCACAAATCACAATTGCTACATAGTAAATTTTAATTCTGATACTATGATGCCGTTTATAACATTTCTCAGTTTGTTTTTGAGCCTTTGGTTATGGGACTAAATTTGGAAGAATCTGAGCCATGATTAAAATCTGGTAAATCATGTGAGTGGCACTTACAGACATTAAAAGGGAAACGCTTTAGAGGGATGATATTATCACTGTAGCATGCCATGATATTGGCTCAGCTATGGATGTTAGTTTGGGTGCCATTTGATAAATTTTTTTTATTTACATCTTTAAAGAAATGCTTATTTTGAGGGAAGAGAGGTCCCAAATGGGGACGCTGAGGATTTCTGTTTTGTGACTCTACTTTTTTTGGAAGTATACTTAACAATAACTTATTCTTTCACAGTGAACAGTAACTGGGAGCCACTAATGAGAGCCTCACATAAATGTGGGTTTAGTGTAGTTGTACATCCTGAGGGTGTGGTCATCTCTGTTCGTTATGCACCCTGCTTGGAAAAAAAGGTACGTTAAGTCTTTAATTCTTAAATTTGTTTCTCTTAAAACTTGTTTAACATTAATATTTTGTTTTGCAGGATGGAATGTATACCCTAGAACTAGCTGGAGAAGGAGAAACTAAAATTTCCTGCCCATCGCTGTCACCAGTTCAACCTGGACCCACAAAGAGCCCAGCAAATGATCCAAAACAGCAAACTGAAAACCAAAACAAAGGAGTGCATCCATCAACCCCATCAAATAATTCACCCTCAGCCAGTGCTCTGGAACCTACTGCTGTAAACCCTACACAATCTGCTGCTCCTCAGGTACCGGATTTTCCCCAGATCCCAGAGGTACCTAATGAGAAACCAAATCAGGGGCAAAAGGAAATCAGTCAACCGCAGTTACCCTACTTTCCTTTTTACTCCAATTACTTTTACCCTTACCCCGCACTTCCAGACACAAAACCTATACCTACTGTAGAGCCAACCCTTCCTTCAACCAATGAAAATAGACCACAGTCCCATCAAACTGTCCCTGAAAAGCCATCACCTAAACCTGAGGGACAAGTGCCCCAGCAGTTCATTGGTTTACCATTTTACCCCTGGCCAGTACAGCCTGAAGTTCCTGTTGAGAAAGAGCCTCCAGCCACCAAACAGCCTAGAGGCCAAGAGAAACAACCTTTTAACCCTTATCCATTCTTTAAGCCATCTAGCCCTGACAGTGCCCTTCCTGCACTCTTGCCTGAGCTAAAACCGTTGCCATCTCTCATTCCTCCAGTTGCAAAAACTACTAAGGACCAAAGGCAGCAACCTTTCCACCCCTATCCAGTTTATCCTCAACCATATTTGCCCGAAGTCCCCCCTACAGAGCCAACAGTAACTGAACAACCACAAGGTAAATTGGAAGAACAGTTCTCTCCAAATCCAACAAACCACCCATTTAAGCCTCCCCAGAAACCTGTAGAACCGTCTGCAAGCCAATCTGAAGGCCAAGTACAAAAACCCCTTTATCAGTTTCCTTTCTACCCTCAGCCACCAGCATCTGACGCTCCCCAAGTAGAATCTCCTAATCCACTGGATCCTGAAAAAACTGAAAGACCACTACTTGAACAGACTATGCCACCAAAACCCTCAGGTTCTGAAGAACCTCAGGGACAAATATACCAGCCATTTTACCCATACCCATTTTTGCCTCAAGGTCCTTACCAGATGCCTGTGCTACCCACACATCAAACTCCTACACCAACTCCAAAGGGCCAAGTACAACCACTCAACCCAATGCAACCCGAGGCATTTAAACCTGAAGTCCTTGAAACATTGTCACCTGGTGAACCTCTTCCAGCTACAGAGAACCGAGAGCCATCACAACCTGAAACCCCGCAAGGCCAAGTGTACCAGCCTTTCTATCCTTACCCTTTCTACCCTAACCCTGTCCAACCTCAGCCAGAGCCTGAAAATCAACCTGCTACAAAGCCTCCACAACCACCACAGCCTGAAGCCCCACAGGGTCAAGTATACCAGCCTTTATTCCCTCAGCCAAACAATGAAAATCAACCTGCTATAGAGCCCACAGCTGTTCCAAAGCCCCCACAACCTGAAGCCCCACAAGGCCAAGTGTACCAGCCTTTCTATCCTTACCCTTTCTACCCTAACCCTGTCCAATCTCAGCCAGAGCCTGAATATCCACCTGGTACAGATCCCACAGCTGTTCCAAAGCCTCCACAGTCCGAAGCACCACAGGGCCAAGTATATCAGCCTTTCTACCCTCAACCAGAGCCTGAAAATCAACCAACTTCCAAGCCTCCAGTGCCCCCACAGCCGACACAGCCTGAAGCCTCACAGAACCAGCCTTTTTACCCATATCCTTTCTATGCTCAGCCAGAGCCTCAAAATCCACCAGCTACAAAGCCTACAGCTGTTCCAAAGCCTCAAAAACCATCACAGCCTGAAGCCCCACAAGGCCAAGTATATCAGCCTTTCTATCCTTACCCTTTCTACCCTGACCCTGTCCAATCTCAGCCAAAACCTGAAAATTCACCAGCTACGAAGCCTACAGCTTTTCCAAAGCCTCCACAACCACCACAGCCTGAAGCCCCACCGGGTCAAGTATACCAGCCTTTTTTCCCTCAGCCAGACCCTGAAAATCAACCTGCTACAGAGCCCACAGCTGTTCCAAAGCCCCCACAACCTGAAGCTCCACAAGGCCAAGTATATCAGCCTTTCTATCCTTACCCTTTCTACCCTGACCCTGTCCAATCTCAGCCAGAACCTGAAAATTCACCAGCCACGAAGCCTTCAGCTTTTCCAAAGCCTCCACAACCACCACAGCCTGAAGCCCCACCGGGCCAAGTATATCAGCCTTTCTACCCTCAACCAGAGCCTGAAAATCGACCAACTTCCAAGCCTCCAGAGCCCCCACAGCCACCACAGCCTGAAGCCCCACTTAACCAGCCTTTCGACCCTTTCTACTCTTATCCTTTCTATGCTCAGCCAGAGCCTCCGAATCCACCAGCTACAAAGCCTACAGCTGTTCCAAGGCCTCAAAAACCATCACAGCCACAACTTTACCAGCCCATCCTCCCTCAGCCAAAACCAGAAAATAGACCTGCTGAAAATCCTACTGCTTTTACACAACCTGAAGCCCCTGAAGGCCAAGCTCACCACTTATTTTACCCCTACCCATTCTACCCCTACCCGTTCTACTCTCAGCCAGAGCCTGAAAATCAACCTGCTGGGGATCCAACTGTTCCCCCAGAAAATGAAACACCTAAGGTAGAAGCACATAAACCGTCTACTCCTCAAAGAAAGATACCAGGTGCTGAAACAACTGGTGATCAAACTCTCTCTGAAAAACCTCCGGCTGTCCAACCTCCAGTGGGCCAGGTGCCATTATACTATCCTCAGCAGCCCAAGCAGCCCCAGCCTATAACATTTCCTCCTGCTACCCCCATGCAGCAGCACCAGCAGAGCACTGCTCCAGCCAGTGGTGAGAGCCCACCAGAATCAGCCATGTCAAAACCAAGTAATAGTGGTATCATTCTACAAGATCCTCAAGTAGGCTCTTCATATGTGCCTCCTGTGCATTGCCCTCAGTTTTGCCCACCTGGATTTTCTAATTGCTGTCCACAAATTGCATTTCATCAACATCTCCATCATTTTCTTCCTACTGGACTTGGCAACAAAGATGCACCTCCAATCTATCCAGGACTTCCATTCCTCCCTTCCGTGGCATATCCTGGGTTTGGTAATGGTTTTGGTGCTACTCCCCCACCTCTTCAAAAAACAACCAAAGCTACAACAACTTCTACTTCTGCATCTATCTCACCTCAGCCCCCCTTATCTGGAAATAAGAAGCAGCCATATTTCCAGCCACCAGATGGCAACCCTGCTGCACCACCTGGGAGTAATCCAAGCAAACCTACAAATCCTGAACAACAAATGTACCCTTATTTTGTACCAAATTCACCATATTCTAATTGGCCATATCAACCACAACACCAGGAGCTGCAAAATTCACAACAAAGGCAACCCCCGGCTCACTACATTGTGCCCTTTCAAACCCAGGGTCCAAGTTATGAACAAGGAAATCCAATGGTGCAGTATGAACCATATAACATACAGCCCCCAAAGCAGCAAAACAAGTTGACGGATGGGCATGAGAATAATCCCCCTGTCATGCCCTTTATTAACTCTAATCTACAAGAGAAGCCTGCAGCAAAACAGCAAAATAAACCTCCAGTCAAGGAAATGCAACCAAGTAACCCTAAATTTAGTGACTCTAAAGAGCCAACTCATCCTAAAGTCCAAAGTGAACCTAATCCTCCCCATCCTCTGTTCCCTTACTACATGCCTCAAGATGCTCAAGCGCCTGATTTTAACATGTTGACAATCCTTAACAACTCTACACAACCGCAGTTACTTGTAAGTGGATCAAAAAAATTTGCTGGACACGAACAGACTGCAAGCTCCTCTTCTGAACCCAAGAGTGTTCTGCTGTTACAGCATGGCCCACCAGGTAGGGAGTCTAATAGTTTTAGTGGGTCTCTGCAGCCTTTTGGACAGGAAAAACCCCAACTTCCTAAATGGCAGGGAATAGGAATGGCCAATCCTTCACATGCTAATGGTATCTACATGCGAAGGCCAGGTGATAATTCAGAAAGTGGGGCACATTTGAAGCCTAAACTCTCGAATTCATTCAAAGATTTCTGGAAATCCATAACACCCCTAGAATCCAGTCAAAGGTTTCTGCCTCATGTTCCTGGGAAGGCATATCAACAATGGGGCTCTGCAGCTCAGCAGCAAGAAAATGGTAAGTATTGTTTGCTTTAATCATTTATTTCTTCTTTAACAGATTCTTAACCCAGTCTTTTTCTGATATGTCTCTTGCAGGACTCACTCAACCAATTCAAAGAAGTTGAAAATTAGAAGTTCACATGAGTTTTCTTCAATAAATGGACATTTAAAACAGATTATCTGATCCTCTGTAGTATTTTACAAAAATAAAATTTAAAGAATTTCACTTGTAACTGATGGAGCTGTGTTTTGGTAAGTGGGGATCAGAAAACAAATTAACAGTGAATGTAAGAGCAGAATGCTAGAATCCTTATCTTTTGTAGCACAGGCATTTGAGGACAACTTTATTTATTTTGATTCGTGTTAAAGTTGATGGTTTACTTGCTGCCTGTCAGAACTGTATCCGCTTGTCAGAATCCACAGGTGCTTTGCCCTTGTTGAACTTGGGTGTCTTGCTTGTTTTGCTTTATCATGAACTGGTACTTCATGAACGTTGACCTATTCATGTAAATACATTTACTAGAATTTGCCGATTCATCAACAGTGGCCTTAAGTACAACCTTTTTTCTTGTTGCTCGTTCTGAGAGGGTATCTGCTTTCCAAAGTGTAACATGAGTTCCAAATGGTATACTTATTCTATGTTAGAATTCTTTAGAGTTAAAAATGTTTTTTTTGTTTCCACCATGCTATTGAAAAATGTTTTAAAGAAATCCCAGCTGTTAAGATTAGTGAGTACTGGATGATTTTAAAATAGAAATTCATTCATATAACCTATGAACTGCCAGACCTTTATTTATTTAACATCTCAGTCTGTAAACATTTAAATAGTAACGGGCTCTTTTTTTGAGGTGGAAATGCCAGTGGGTTCACAGGCATGTCATTGGCATGAGTCAACACAATCAGCAAACATCACTTTATTTTGCAATTACCCAAAGATTTAGCATGGTTAATGTAATTTATTTTGCTATCTGTGCATTTTTTGCTGTTCTGTTTTGAGAATTTATCAAAACTGTCTAGCATAACACTAGCCTTCATACACTGATACTGTTACTGATACTGTACTGGATATCTTGAAGTAGAAGTGTCTCAAACATTTCAAATGACACATGATGACCAAAAAGTAAGAAAACAGAAAGCTTTGACTTAAAATTTATTTATTTAGCAGTATCAAATTCAAATCTTTATCATCAACTTTAACATTTCATGTAGTCATACTGCAATGTCTAATGCTCTTCTGTGATTCAGCAAGTTTAAACAATGGATTATTCCTTCTTTGTGGGTAGTGTACTAGTGTTACATCTACCAATCACAGGACATGTTCATTTATCAGTTCAAGTCACAAATTACTCTAATGCCAGTGTAGTTAAAAAAAGAAAACACAGAGTCTGTGGGACATGAACACTTAAAAGAATCTGACCCTTCCTGGGCACACTGGCACAAGAACAATGGGATCTGCTTGAATTGCAGGGATGTCAACCACTACAGCGGCAGGATCAACAGGTATGTCTCTCTTCCTTACAATAATAGGGACCTCAGTACTGGCTGAGCCGTCTGAAACGGATGCACTGTCTAGCACAGGATCTGCAGCTGGTGGAGCAGCTGCAGCAGCATCAACAACTGAAGGGACTATGGGTACAACTTCGGCTGACTCTGTTGATTCTGCAGACAGAAAGCCACTTTGCTGAGGGTTATGGATGGTGGTCAGTTTGTGGTATCTCAGACCATGCTTTCGTGACAGGCTGCCTTCATGAACCACTGGAGGCAACGCAGGAGCTGCAGCTACAGTCCCATTGGCATCTACAACAGGTGTCTAAAACAAAAATTGTTAGCAGAGGTTTAGGAAAAAATTTACAAACTCTAAATGTAATTAAGTAAAGTTTGGAGCTTTTTTCTATAAAAAAATAAAATATGGAAATATAGAATTTTACCAGTGAGGGAAACATTCTGCAGTTCACAGTGTGATAAGCACTCAAACCTTTGGCAGAACAAAAACCTTGTTCCTGGTGGTAAAAGAAAAACATCTTTCCTTATTTATTTTTTATTTATGAGTTACCTATCATCTTCCATCAACTCACATGCAGGGCTATAAAAGTACAAAAAATAACTAATTTTAATGTCTGTTTTTTTTTTTTTTTTTTGTGGACACCTAAGCTGATGCTTTGTATACTTACAGCCTGGGTGTCGCTCAGGGGCACGCACACATTGTCAGTGCAATTAGCTTCAGCTACAACATATTCTGCTGAGTAGATTGGCCCACCAGACACAAGCTGAAACAAGGTATTGAGAATTACAAATTAAAACATTTTGGTGCGCAAAGTCTGGTTAAAGATTAAGATGAACAGATTATGCTTAGGCAGACCTGTGATGACATCCTTCCAACCTCCAGAACAACGTATGTTACGTTTCCTGTCATATTGTTGAAGGTTGCCAGTGAGGCATGGACAAAGTCCAGTGCTGTGGTGTCATTTAGGGGAAGAAGAACAGGGCAGCCAACACACAGGTCCTCTGTCGATTCTATGTATCATCAAAAAAACACACATGCAGGTTTTTGTATGCAGTGTGACACTTTTATGTTCATACAGACAGTGTGTGATCTGAAAGTTTTACCATCTGTTTTACACTTGAATGCTGTGACAGTCAGAGCTCCACCAACCCTCTTCAGCACCACATCACAGTCTCCTTCTACAGCCTGGTTGGAGAAAAGAACAAGTCCAAATAGCACAACAATCGATCTTGACATTTTCTAATTTGGTTTTTTACATCCCACAAATATCTTTGGTTGAGATCCTGTGGCTCCTGAGTAAGAGATCCTGCATAATGTAATGTAGACTCACCGTCAGCACTTTGGGTCTGACTGTGCAGTTGGCAAGAGGTGTAGGGTCCAACACATGACAGTCTGTCTCCAATAGGTCAATTTCCAGTACATATGTGTTATTTCCATCAGGCTAAGGAGAGGACAAACAAAACATTATTTAGTGCTTGTTTTGTTTGTTTGTTTTTACCTACAACATCTGACATTTTTTAACAAGACTGTCCTTAAGTGAACTGTTCTGGTTTCATATTTGCCTGGAAAACATTTGCATGTAGTTTCAAACGACACTTAAGAAAAGAGCTTAATTGACATTTTTAAAGGATATATTTTTCCTCTTTTAATTATAAAGAAGGAATAAATGTGATGCAAATGTGGCATCAATGTAACTGTCTAAATATTGAAAAAATCAGGAGGCAATTATCTGCATAAATGTGTTAGCCTGTAACTACACAAACTCTCCACCTACAGACTTGCCTGAGTAATGATCTTGATGTCCTCGATCCTATTCAGCACATACTTGTAACCATGGGCATGCTGGGCATTGAGGTAATCCTGAGCCACCAGAGCAGCCTCCTCTGCCTCAGGGGAGTCGCACTCAGGTCGTAGCACATTCAGCTGAGCCCATGCACCCACCAATAGCACCAGAACCACAGTGATGCCCAGGAAATTCATTTTCGTGAGAGATGTGCACACCAAGAGTATCAGAGCAGACGAGCAGCAGAGAAGAGTTAGAAGAAAGGGCAGAACACATGCAGGCAGAGGTGTATATATCTTGTACAACAAACAGGAAATCAGAGCCAAGGCAAACACTTTGGTCACCCCTCCTGACTCCTGCGTCACACATGAGTCGTACTTTGTTTTAGGATTGCGCAAAAAAAAAAGATGGACGCTGACAAAGTCTTGTGGGGGATGAGCAGTCTCTATGTTAATTCACTGATGATTATTTGAGTTTCATGATGAGACACCTCTACCACCTTTGAGTTACTCTGTAGCTGTGCTTAGATCTGCAAAAATGTACCTTGAATTAAAATTCCAATCAAACACATTAAAAGCTTCGAGCTCAAATACATTCATGTTGTGTAAGCAGCTGTCCCTTTCAACTGAGGTCACATTGAGTTTTCGGCGACAGCTGCAGGGCCCCACTGCCGGCAGGGATTCAGTGACTTGCTCAATGACACTTCAGCAAAGAGGACATTTGCCAACAGGGGGGACATGGTTGAGTTGAACAGGAACACTCATTGCTGCCGCCCACATATTTGCTCTGTATTGAACGATCAGCACAAAGCGTCATCCAGGTCAGAACTAGGCTGAAAACAGAGATACTTGTGGGATAATAACTGTTAGAAAAGACTCAAATAGATGTCAGCACTAAAGCAGAGACAAACAACATACATGCCATACCAGTTTTGTTGTTTTTGTCTTTATCTTTCTTGTTTCTTTCACACAAATTCTGACTGTAATGTTTCCACTCTCACGAGGATTCCTTGACCCTTCCTTTATCTCACTCCTACGTCCCATGAGTGTTAAGACACCTGAAATAAGCGCTTAACTCTGATTTTAATGATGAGGTCCCTAATGTCTCTGTTGCTAGTGATGTGTGGTTCTAGAGATATTTCAGAAATCATACTGGTGTGTCACAAGAAAAACACCTTTCCTCCATGGCCCAATTAGGCCTTTTACGCAAGTTCAACATGAAAAGATCATCACATGACAGCTGTTTGCTTCCTAATCAGGTTCTGAGTGCTGTATAAACAGATTTAAAACCAAGAAAATGGCTTACAGTTATATTTCAGTTAGGAAACCAACAGTTTAAATAAAACTGACAAGAAGCATCAAATTGGATTTTGGGGGAGTAGAAGTTTTTGCTGAAAGATGATGTAAAACATTACTTTACTGGGGTGATACTAGGCTAAATTATGACAGTAATAGGAGGAATTGTTTTTTTGGAAGCTTGTGCGCCACTTTGATGAAATCTGCCGTTGTTGTTCCGTCTCAATCGTAAAACTCAACATAATAGGAAGGACACATTTTGTCCGAAATCTGCACATCTTTCTCTATAAAATCTGATTGGTCTACGCAAGAATGACGCATTTAATACGCGACTCTCAGTATGGTGGAATCATGGATTGTGTACACGATGCCAGATGCTCTGCAGGTTAATACGGTCATGCAGCAAAACGGCGAACCGTAACAAAGATACATGAATTGTCCAAGAGGAAGACATGGGAGACGTTTATCAGACTGTAGCTCATCCCAAAATTTCAGTGAGACAACGTGACATTAACGGTAAGGCAGTAGTTATGGCTACCGACAGTTGTTATACCAGGGTTTAAGCTAGCAATGTTAGCATATTTAGCTGGGGTCTTTGCTTGGAAACACGTGTCAAGAAGAAATCTTGCCAAAGTGGGAGTCATATATGGAGTCAAAGAGTGTATAGTCAAAGAGTCATGTTTGTTAACTGAACCTGCGTGGGACCTGCGTGCTGTGCATGCTCACTCATAGTAAAGTCCTACATGATATCCTGAGCTTTGTCAGCTTTTGGAAAAAAAATGTTTCCCCAAGTTGTTTGAAAGATTCGTGCATGTTAAAATAGTTGTGAAAAGAACAGAAGCTCAGCTAAACTAAACTGCTGTATCTTAACCCAGTTGTATCGATGGAAGCAGTATTCAGATCTTTCACTTTAAAATTTAAAGTAGCAGCCAGCAACAGTACAAAAGTACTGAGTTTCAAATAAAAGTCCAGCATTCCAAACTCTCCTTAAGTAAAAATTATATCAAAACATACAAAAGTATGTACTTTAAGTGTCCTAAATTCAAAGTACTTAGCATGCAACAGAGTGTTTCCTGTCAGTCTTATTTTATATTTTATTGTTTGAGAATTTTAATGGATGTTGTAATATGTAGGAACTGGTTTAATTTTACCACTTAAAAAGAGAGATCTGATTTTAAATTTATTGAATTGATTTGTGCAGTGGAATATATCTTGCTGATATATAGTGGATTATTAAGTGGAAATGGTAAATACTGAATTGAGGTATCTCAAAATCATACTAAAGATGCTGAGTAACTGTACCCAGTTACATTCAAACACTGCCTAGCTAATTTCTGTACTGCTCAGCCACTATCATAAACAACAATGGAAATTGATAAAAAATAATAATAAAAAAAAACATAAACAAATATCTTTGCTGGGCAAACTGGATGTACCTTGCAAAGCAGTGTGTATTATAACTAATTCACTCTGTATTGCAGCAGATTTTTGGACTAAGGAGGCTGCCAGAAGTGGAAGCAGCCATGAAGACAGCTGAGTAAACTATGAAAGCCCTGTCATGGTGTGAGCGTTCCTACAGGTGCTTCAGCATCCTACATAAATATTCGCTATTCACCTGTAAGACCACCCTGGCTCAGCTGCTACTGAAACACTCATAAGAGAAAGTGGATAACAGTCTGGAAAATGTGCATCTCCCCAGCATAAAGAGGACAAAATAATTCCCAGATTCAGTACTGTTACACATGAGCTTTCTGACTTATACATGCCCCTTCAGCTGCTAAAAGGCTACCCACGACTATACGCTCTCATGTGAACCTCCTCAGCTCACTGTCACCAATCTGTCCCAGATGCACAGAACACAGAGCCGCAAGCGCAAAGCAAAATGCCTCAAGAGAGAAAAGAGATTCATGTCTTTAATCAAGGGATATTCCCATCTTTCCAGGCGAGCCAAGAGACGCTTGTATTGTAAGTTACAGCTTTGGATGTGGAGGAAGCGGAAGGAGAAATGTCATTTTGCAGTATATAGAACAAAGAAACGAGCATGTGGGATCAGCCCTGGCTCCTGCCTCAGTGTGAAGACACAATCACAGAGAGATAAAAACACGGATGAATCTCCTCTTGGACGTGATGCTGGAGATTCAGAGGGCACACTTAAAAGACAGAACTGTGTGCTAAACTGGTGCAAAACTGTCAGTCCGCCGGAAACTTTCAGTGCTTCCAGTTCCTCGCAGGAATTTGTTATGGAAACAAATGTGTCTGCAGGTAACATCACCAAGCCAACAGCAACAGTTCTGTCTCAAGAAACTTTTGGACAATTTAGTGAAAGGACTGATCCTTTAAAATGTTCTCACACTGTTGAATCTCTGTTGAGTACAGAGAGTGACGCATGTGGGTCATCTACACATTTTAAAGAACCAAGGACAATGGTACTAGCTAAGAGGCTTGCAGTTGATCGACCATCAGGAAAACTGACTACTGATCCTTCCGGTCAGGATCAGGCTGCAAACAGAGTTACTGATGAGACAGTCACTCGTAAGAAAACGGCGTGTTCTCAAACTGATCTCTCAAACCATAAAACACTGATGAAGGACATCTGTGGTAATGTTCTTTTCAGCTTCTATCATTTTTTTGGTTTACATTTCTGTTTTTTTTCTGCAGTTGTTAAAGATGACTGTTTCCATTTATCTCTAGAATATCTTGATGACTTCTACAGAAAATATGGAAGTTTCATTCCACTACAAAAGAGCAACGTGTTGAAACACCTGAAGAAAAAGTTTAACACTGACTTCAGTGACAGGTGAATCTTTGTCAAAAGTCTGAATACAACCTTCTTGAGTCACTTTGAACCCATAATTATCTTTGTTTTAATGATTAGATCTTCTTGACTCAACAACAGTGTTTTTTTAGATACAAATTTTTAAAGGTTCTGTGTTTATATGTATAATATTCAGACCAGTTCAGACCATAGTGGTTTCAGTTTTTGGACCAATTGCAGTGTATTTTCTACTTTTGCAGGAAAAACTTCATCCTCTCAGAAGTAAACAAATACCAAACTGTGATCGCTCAGAAATCTCTTCCCTCCTTCCGGGTGGTCTACAAGAAACACACACTGACTTTAGACGATTTGACTACACTGGCAGATCAGAACTGGCTCAATGACCAGGTAATAAACAAATTAACCAAAAATATATATATTTTGTGCAAATTTCTGAGTGAAATGATTCATGTGATAATTAAGCCCATGCATGTGAATGCTGAATGTAACTGATGTGTATGTTTTGTTTGTACTTTAGGTCATGAACATGTATGGAGAACTGATAATGGAATCTGCCCATCACAAGGTAAGTAGAAAGCAAACTCTTAAAGGTCCAGTATGTACGAATCAAGGGAATCTATTTGGAATACATCAGAATATGTCAAAAATTAAATATAATATTTAGTCACTGTGAGGTTGCCACTAGCTTTTTTTCTGCAAATGTTTCTTAAAACTGTTCTTTTAATTTATTATGATACTTAACTATCAGCTAGAGTGTGTAGCAGTCAGAATCCTGTTGTTTGTTGAGTCCATCCAAACATGATTTTCATTATATATCCATAGTTGTGTCATTTTTATCTTCTTTTTGTCTCTGTTCTTAGGTCCATTTTCTTAATAGCTTCTTTCACAGGCAGCTCATGACTAAAGGATATGATGGTGTTAAGAGATGGACAAAGCAGGTTAGGCCTAAGACTGAATCAGTGTGATCATTTTTTATCGTCTATATTAAGTCATGCATAAATGTGGGAATGATGAAATAACGCACAAACTATGAATTAGTTCATCCAGTATTATGGCAAAGTAAGTGTTTATAACTGTTTATTTTTGCACAGGTGGATTTGTTTTCTAAGAGTTTACTTTTGGTGCCCATCCACTTAGAGGTTCACTGGTGTTTGGTGACAGCTGACATGGTCAAAAAGAAAATTTGCCTTTATGACTCTCAAGGAAACGCACTGCAGAAAGTTGCAAGGGTAACAGCAGATTTCATTCAATGTTTTTATACTCTAATAAGCATTTCAGTTGCTTTTTGCTGGCGTAAATAATCAATTCTTGAAACTTTTTTTTCTATGTGCTTTGCTTATGATAGAACATTCTGAAATACTTGATGACAGAAGCAAAGGAAAAGAAGCAAGCAGCTTTTGAAACTGGTTGGGCTTTGTCGTTCTGTGAGGTAAGTCCTGCTGATGTAACAGCCTGAAATGACAAAACAACAAAAAAGATCTGAGAGAGGCCATATCACTTGCTGGAGTTTCACCTCACACACTCACTGATGTCATGTTGTCTCCCTCTGCTGTCCTTCACAGGAAATCCCGCAACAAACCAATGAAAATGACTGTGGGGTTTTTGTCTTGGAGGTACTAACATGCTTTTAAAGCCTAACATAACACAACTCCTCTTACTATTGTTTCACTTTTTCACTTATTACATTATAAGTCGTATTTTATTCTCCTTCACAGTATTCAAGATGCCTCGCCCTGGGCGAACCTCTGCAGTTTTCACAGAACGACATACCAAAGATACGCAAGCAGATCTACAAAGAGCTCTGTGATTGTACACTCTATGAACGGGGCTGACAGGTGTCTTACAGTGATTGGTAATGCTGATGTTGTGTGCTGCGTCTAGTCAGGGTAGAAAAAAGAGCAGGCCACACTTGTGTTGGGCTTAAGCAGCAGCACTTTTAGAGCCTCACAGCACTGCGAGTACATACGGCCGACAAGAGGAGAGTGTCAATCTTATATCAGATGCACTGTTCATAATAAATCAGAATCCTTTTGTCATGAAATTAATATAATCAATATTTAATCAGGCATGCTGTTTTATGAAATAGCAGACACTGACTTGGAGTTTACACATCTGCAGTGCGCAAACAGAGCCTTGTTTGAGAACTGATTGTCAAAATGGATATTGTGTGCACGATCCACATCTGTATTTAGGTGTCACTTCTTTGTCAAAATATCAGTATATCCTTTTTGCACATTTTGTATGTCTTATTTTGCATCATTTTACATTTGTTTGCATCAAAGTTTACCTGTTAGATGGCTCTAGAAAATATTTTTATGTTTTGAAAATGAAGTCGTGTGAACTGGAATTAATGTTTGTTAAATGATTAATTTTTGTTTGTTGTGTAATAAAAATATAAAGTTTTGAATAAAAACAGCTCCAAAAACATCTCACCAAGTTTATTTCCTGTTTTTTATGGTACAGGTCAGGTAGGCCTACTGTATGCACTGCAGGCAGCATAGCCCTCATCAAATTATATGAGATACATACCTAAATATTTATAAATCTTAGTTACAGATGGGTATCTTATCAAGATCTAGGAAATTAACACTGTGAGTGTGTCCCTGAACACTTATAAAACGTACACTGATTAGGAAGCTGTGCTCCTCATGGAAAGTGGAAATGTAAGGCACAGGACAAACTCTAATGCATGGTTTTCAGTATGAGAACCACACACTGCTTAAATATACTGTAATAAATATGGTATGATAATCATTCTTAAACAAATCTTTCACAACATACATTTCTATTAATGACCTTGTCAGTAAACTATAATGACAAATAATTGTTTCACACAAAATGTATATTCATTGCAACTGTTCCCTGTCTTTCCTGGTCTAAGACCTGAAAACTTTGATGTAACCTCATTTGAAAAACAGAAAGAAAAACAAAGTGGTCACGACTATTTGACTCATTAAAGGGCTGAAAAAGATTTTGAAACATAGACACTTAGTTACTGAGAAAACTGTGGCCACTCTGTTTTTGCAATGAGAATCCAATTATTTCTGCACTACACAAAAAATCTAATGTAGATATACACTTGTTTGATTGATCCCTTCACAACAGATGTATCTACTTAATGTTCATGTCAACATGTATCTGAAATGATGAAATGATAAATTAGTATTACAAAGCATTACAGACCGGCTGTTGAGCTATGATAATAAAATAACAATATATAATCATCCTTTTAGGGCACTAAATTTGCTAGATTTTTAAAAGGTTAACCCAAAGTGACTCTATCTAGACCAAATTTAGTACAGTTTGATCATAAAAGACAAGCAGGGACCTAATCGTTGATGTGGAATCCCCACTCAATTTCTGGCTCGTCGTCGAGGCGTATGACGAGGTATGACACCAGCTGGAAGAGGTTCTGCCACAGGCCCAAGAAGAGGTACAAGTAGAAGTCGCTGACATCTATTTGGCAATATATCCCGGAGTAATTCATGTCACACACACACTCAAAACTGTTCACGTAGTTGACACAGAAGCCTCCGTTCATACACGGGTCCGAGGCACATTCATCCACATCCTTCTCACACCTGAAAGGTAAAAAGAAAGGACAGAGGAATTACAGAGGACAAACAAGAAAAAGCAACATGTGGAACATAACTCTGAAAGACTCTGGGCTTCTTTTGGCTGCGTCAGTCCACTAACAAACTGACTTAGCTTGATCTGCCTCAAGGGTGCACTGTGGCACTGTGGTTAAGCCATAGTGGTGGTGGGCCACTCCAGCAGTTAGGAATAATAAATGCACACCTTTTAAAAATCAACAAAAATAAATTAAAAAATTTAAAAATTCAACGAAAATACAATTGAAATAAAATTTCCTTTTCATTCGATATGGGGCCTTTCATTTAGCAGACAGTTACATATTTTCATTTTCAAAATAACATATTTTAGCAGACACAAAGAATCATCAGCATACAGCTTCTAGACACCTGATCAATTTAAGCTGAATATTCACTCTTTTAAAAGCTCTGTTTTTGGTCTTCAACTCCTGGAGTAAACTTGCACTTCAGTTGCTCAGTGCTTCATTGTGTTTACCTCCAACATAGTTTTAGTTTTGCTAAAAAAAGCTCCCTGCTGCATCTAAAAGCAATACTGGTGAGACTAAAACTGCAACATCAAGTTTTTTAAGAAAGTGAAGTTGAGGGCCATAAAAACAGAACAAAGTTGAAAGATACTAAATTGCCCATATTACTGAAAACATCCAATGTTTATTTAAAATTATTAGGTATAGCAGCTTTAAACACACGTCCTGAGTGTCTCACTCATTACTCTGGTATTAGGTTCCAAGGCTGTCATATGCACAGATAATCAATAATAAATTTAACAGCAATTATGCTACATTTTAAAACCTTACAAATAATTTCAATAAATTAAAATAAACCAGACCCATCTTTATCTTGAAAAGAAGTGTGGCCCTGTACGCATATATCGAGGGACGCCATGAGGTCAGGACCCACTGGACTGAGAAACTTTTGAGTCTCAACCTACAGAACAAAGAGGACTAAATGTCAGTATGCATGTCCTACCACTGTCCTGTGAAACCAGGCAGGCAGTAACAGGTGTTGTCTACTTCAGAGCAGTTTCCTCCGTTAAAGCAGCTGTAGTTCCATCTCGTGCCCATGCATGTTGACACAGGAAACTGAGGGAGTCTAAACAGACAGAAGAGCACAACAAGAAATGTCAATGGCAGTGGTGGATTTATTGTTTACTTTGAAATACATTAGTTTTACGTAAATTACTTACGGACTGGTCTCAATGTACCATGGGATTTCAGGAATTTTCTCACTGTAAGAGAACAGTTTGGATATCAGCAGCACTCAGAGCTTGATAAGTTACTACAGGTGAATGTTACTGTAAGTTTGGTGTCATAGAGATAATAATAAATGATGGAAGGACTCACTTGCAGTACTGGCCTGTCAGATTCTGAGGGCAGAGGCAGGCGTAGCTCTTAAAACCTTTGAGGCACGTGGCACCATTGACGCAATTGCTGTTTTCACACATATCAACTTCCATCTCGCACTGTTCACCAGTATACCCCAGCTCACACACACACTTGAATCCCTCTAGTAGGTAGGTGCAGTTCCCATAGATGCAGGGGCTGGAGATGCAGGTGTTTTTTGGCTCTTGACACAGTGGTCCTGTCCACTCAGTGGGACATGTGCAGTGATGCAGGTCAAACAGGTCCTCACACACACCCTTGTTCTGACAAGGGTTGGGTGCACACACACTGGCTCCCCAGCAGCCGTACTGTGGGGCAGCGTTGTTGTTGATCCTTGCAAACTGCTCCTCCTGAGGTCTGGGGAGGTTAAACTCTGTGTCATGGTGGAAAGGGAGAAGAAGGCCTCCAATAAGCACCGGGCCCAGACAGCCAGACAGCTTCACCCCGGTGTTCAGGCTCAGTCCCCCTAAGAAGAAGTCTGCTCCTTCCCTAAGATAGTTTAGGTTCCCTGCAGCTGTTGTGGACATGCTCAACTCCTCCTTGCCTCCATCCACAGCCATCATCCACCTGGAGGTCGGGAGCGTTTGGTTCTGCAAGCTGAGCTCCACACTGTGCCACTCTCCATCGCTGAGCGGACTCTGGCTTTGAAGTGTCAGCTTGTGAGAGTCCCCAGCCTGGAGCTCCATGACCAAATGAGAGTCCAGGATGGAGACAGTGAGGTAGTCTGAGTCCTTTTGTGCATGAAGTAAGATGGCAGTGGACTGTCTTGTTCGGAAGCTGATGGAGACACTGCTGAGGTTGCGCTTTATCTTCCCATTGCTCCGGTAGTGCAAAACGCTGCTTTCAACCCGAAATGTTGCATTAGACAAACCTGGAGGAGAGAAATTAAAGCCTCTGAAACTTCCTTTCAAATCTTAAAGAATAAGTCAAAAACAGGCTGTAAAGGAGTTACCACCCTCTCTGGTCGAACATTTCAAGCCTGTTTTGCCCAACCCCACCAACTAGCAGTGCTCTGTCGCACTTACACCCACAATCAACAGTGATGTCAGAGCGTCCAAAAGCACATCTGCACATCAAAAGCAGAATAAAGAGTCAGCCAACACAAGGTTTCCAAGGGGTGTTAAATTTGTTGTGATATAATTAAACATTCCTCTCTAATCTCTTAATATCGAGAATAATTATAAAAATAAATAGTTAAAATTTTGAAAAAAAACCCCAACTTTTTTTTATTACTTAAATAAACCATTCAAAAGTGAAATTTTGCTCTGATTAGGCTTAATTGTAAGTTGCCTGGCAAATTCTGGCACGATTGCTCAGTCTTGATTCATGCATGGTTTTACGTGACATCATATTTTTCTCGCTGAGTCCAGATCATTTAAAACCAATGAGAAGAACAAAAACACAAGTACAGAAATGTGAATTTACCAGAGCTGCTCCAACTATCACTGAAAATCATGTTTATGTAAGTACCCCTCTGCCAGAGTATAAAGCTGATTAAAATAAAAACATAAACCTGTCTAAAGCAGCAAAGTTTAAAACATTGGGTTTTTCTCTGTTAAAGCATTCAACAGACAAAGCGAAAAATAATAAGAGAAAGGGGAGTTTAATTTAGAAAAGTGGGAAAGTGTTATTTGCCATGTATGCATAAATATACAAATATAGGCACATATTGGCTGGAAATATAGAAACAAACAGCAGCTACTCTGGATCCACGGCCTCCCTCCTTTTCTCTATGGGAAAATCTCCTGGAAGACTTGTCATCAGAAACTTTCACAGGCATATTGCAGTAGACTTAATCTGACCAGGGATTATCGCGTCTTAGAGGAATCCTGTGTGGGATCCCTGCCTCAACTCTGTTCCCTTCTGTAATCAGCCACACTGTAATTAATCAGTGCCTGTACCACTGAGTGCCCTGAAGGGACCGCGCACTGCAGACAGTCCCTTCAGTGGATACAAACCAAGATCAGAAAATGGGCTAGCATAATAAAAGGCTTAAACTCTTACCATGAATCAATTGCTTTAGCAATATTTTCACCAGTTAGGGATAGTAATAGCAATGTTGCTGTTTAAAGTATACTATTTATAGATCCTAGCCCATTAAAGACTTTTATTTTAATCTCAGGGTACTTTAAGGACAGGAATAGTGCAACCAAAACTCTTCATCTCAGGACACTCACATTCAAAGCCCTGAGAGCTGGGTTGACAAACAGCAGTGGAGGGGCAGGGAGACAGTTCACACCACTTAACCCTCTCACAGCGCTGTCCTGCAGTGTTCGGGGGGCAGTTACAGATGAAATCATCCCACATTGAGTAACACACTCCTCCGTTGAGACAGGGGTTGACCTAATGAGGAGAAATCAGCCAAAATCAGTAAAGCCAAGCCTCCTGCCAGTTCTTAAAAATTCTCACTCATTATTAGGATAAATGAGAAATGAAAAGAAATGAAAATGCGCTGCAAGTCTATTAGAGAGGATATGATGCAAAAGACAGCATTGAAGTAACTCACAGCACAGGCATTGTCACTGCTGCATCCTTTTGCAACGTTGATGAGTTGTTCCAGGTGGTAAGATTCCACTGGAGTTGCGATGGGATAAAACTGCAGCCGTTTGTTGTTAATCCTCAGATCCTGGACACATCCCTTAAAGTAGCCACCAAATGAGGCAGAGGCCCTAGAGTCTGGTAGCCCTCCAATGAAAACCAGATCCCCGGGATGAGCCTGGATGGGCCTAATGTGCATAGAGCCCTGGCTTTGGGCTGAATGGAACAAGACAGCTTCCATTGCTTCCAGCTTCAGAGTCACAAGATGAAAATGGCCATCACTGACCGAACTCTGACCAACAAGGGTCTCAAAGTTGTTGACCTGGACTTTGACCCTGCCTTCTTCAAGCCACAGGCGGAGGTACTGGCTGGTGCTGTTGGCAAGGATGAAGAGCAAGCCGCTAGATTGTCTGGTGCGAATGAACATGGATATGGAGACAGAATCACCTGGGTCATCATCTAACGAGAAGAGAGCATAACTCTCGAGGTCTTTGTTTCCAAACCTGGCAGTGATATATTCTGCATGGGTACAAGGAAGAGAGAGAAAAGCAGTGAAACTCAAACTTAGACAAATCCTGATGAAAAGTTCATCTTAAAGGAAAAGCATGTCAGTTCAGGATAAAACCCTTTATTCAATTTCTTAATGAGAGTTAGATGAGAAGATTGATACCACTCATGTATCTGTCCACCAGCTTCTGCTTAGCTTAGCTGAGCTTATACAGGAAAAGGGGAAACAGTTAGTCTCGGCTCTCCCAAAACTAACTCAGGCATAAACTCTTATCTCTTTGGCTTACAATAATTAGATGTAAAAATGACGATCCACCAATTTAAGGAAGCATTATGTTAGAGCACCAACTTTCACGTATCATTTGAGGTTGCCTGATAACTGCTCAGAGCCAAGAAATGGTCCAAAACTTAACCCTCAGTTAACCTTGTTGCTTTTATGCTTGTTTTTTTGTACGTATTAAACAAAAGAGGAAGATCATGTTCAAAAATGGGCTTAAGTGTTCAGTGTCCTCATTTAAATTTTTATTCTAAGCTAAGCTAACTGGATGCCTGCTGTATATTTAACTAACAGTTAGAACAGTTGTATCTTAATCTTCTTATTGGATTTTCCACAGTTTAGTGAATAAGCATATTTCTCAAAATGTCCAAGTATTTCTTCAAGTAAATAAGCAGTTAGCCATTGCTTTGTAATGGACCTTCTTGCTATTTCTTTCACTTAATAAAAGCTTATTTATACAGACAGGTGAGGTTATGGACTATTACCGGCATAGAATAAAGAGTGCTCTCTGCTTTTTAAAAGGAAAGAGGCGGCTGTGGACATCAACCAGCAAAAATCCCTGTGCAAAGCGTGAGTCCTTATGACCCTCTGATTTGTCAAAGTGAAGGCGTTCCAGGTGATCAACTGAAAACCACGTTTTTTTAATCCTCGGCCCAGGTGTTGCTGAATGCCTCCTAATGATAGGACTGTAAGCTCCTTTAAAGTCTACTGACTAACTTTGTCATCCCGCAGGGCTTCTGTCTTTACACCTAACCATTGAGATTTCTGCTGTGACACGACAAAGGTTAAATCTGACTTGACCCGAACCTTTATAGCCGGCGATTCTTTCTTGAGAGGTGTCATTTCCATGCTGCCAGTAATGTAAATAAACAACAAAAAAAAACTTTGCACACCAAACATCAAAAAGTGAGTCAAAAAAATTCTCTAGATACAGTATTTAGTGAAGCAAATTACTTAATGGTAAAAGTGCAAAAAATGTAAAAGCCTCTTGCTATATTCAGTGTTTGGTTTGTCTGTTTCAGGCTACTGCAGAAACGTGACAGTTCAGCTTTGTAGATTATGTAAAAGAGGACCTGCTCCCTCTGTAAAAATTGAGGGCTAATTCTTGGATAAGGAGAGCACAGCTTTTTTCTATTTTTAGGTAGTTATACACTAAAGAAAACATATTCATGAATATTATATTCCATTTCCACCAATAGATCCAGCTAAATCTTACACACTAAACCTTTAAGTCTGCCTTGGTGATTATGGCAAATGGGCCTCAGGGTTTCTCAATGGAAACAGATAAAAAGGAAGAAAAGATTTTGAAATCTAAATCCATGTACTGAGAGGAAGTGGCATGCAGTGGTGTTTACCGTGTGTGTAATTCTTACCCTCTGCACAGTTGCCTCCCTCGTGCGGCCTGTGGCACTCACACTTGTAGCTTCTCCAGCCCTGGCTAACACAGCGCCCTCGGTTCTGACAGGGGCTGTCATCACATTTGTCTTTGTCGCTGCATCCTGCAGTGACGTTTGCTTGGGCGTTTGAATCTTCTGGCACTATAACAGGCAATACCAGATGTGAGTCCACAAACACATCTCTGAAACAGCCCAGGAAAGCAGGCAGCTGATCTGCTTCATCAACTTCTCTGCTCAAACTCCAGTTCCCCCCGACCGCCCCTATGAGGAGACTTTGACGAACTGCTCCTGACTCAGGGAAAGCTGAGGCTTGCTTAAGCAGCTGAACTTCGGTGCTGGAGTCTCTGGTGCAGCTTCCTTCAGTGCACAACAGCCTGATGAGGCTGACCACGCCGCCCAGCGATGCTTCCACTGTGTGCCATCCGTTGTTAGACAAGTACTCTGGCAGCTCCTGAACCAGTGTGCTTGAGCCTTGACCTCTCAGGCTGCGGAGACACAAATGCCCATCCATCAGCTCGATGCTGAGGAGCAGGTCATCCACTCTGCGCTGCAAGAGGGTACCAACTGGTCTTGCTGACCTGAAGCTGAAAGTCACGTTAAGAGGAGCCTCAGGATCTAGAAGCTGAGTCTCTATGTACATGTAGCCACGGGATTCAAATGAGAAAACAGTGGAAGTCTGGCATCTAGGGCCTGTGAAGCCAGCTAGGCAGTTGCATGTGTAAGTGTGCTGATCATTGATGAGTAAAGGAGAGCATATTCCTCCATTCTGGCATTGGTTGTCATCACAGCCTGAAAGTGCAGTTGTGCAGGTTTCTCCCCCATACAGGCGCCCATTTTGGCTTTGTTGGGAGCAAAGGCATCTGAAACCTCCGTTGTGACTCTCACATACACCACCATTTTGGCATGGCTGCTGTTCACATCCATTGATGTCCTCATCAGAAAAAGTGCCTGGAGAGACAATTACAAGTAAATAATAGAATCTTAAAACAATCAAAAACTCAAGGGCATGCACATTTTAAACCAATGTGTCAGGGAGGGTCAGCTCACAGTCATAAGTGTGTGTATAAGAGTTAATGAAATCTGAGAATAAAGATAACAAAACAAAACAAAAACTGTTAAATGAATTTCTGATTTAAAGTGTGGGCAAGTGTGTAAGTTCAAAGAAATTTTAAAAAGCAGTTTATTCACTATACTTAATACGAGTTGGGCATCTCAACAAAAAAGTATTTTGAATATGACAATCATCAGGATCACAATTGTAATCAGAAAAATCATTTAGGCTGTTGTCTTACTGAAATAACACATCTCAAACCAAATTACTGTCTGAAAGATATGATAAAAAATTGCAAATAATATTAATTTCTGACAACAACATACATATCGTATCCAAACATTACCTGCATAAAGCAACCATAACATCCAAACTTGTGCGCTGAATCTCAGCATTGTCCTCAGTGAGTCCTCCAAATTACTAGACGCTCCTCAATATTTTCATCTTAGTTTAAGGACAGTTAGGAAATAACTGTGTGTGCAGCTCCATCTTCAGTTATGCTCTTCTGTGCACTGAAATGCTTGGCGCGCTGCAAGCCACATAGGAGGGATTAAGCTAATGCACTTACAATGTCTTACACATTGAATGTGTTGGCAAAGGGAGGGGCTCATCCAGGAGGCTAATTTCAGCCACTCTAAACATTTTACCCCGACCAAACTCTGATGTACACTTATATAAGTGATAGCCAAGGTCCACCTGATGAAAACAATAGGATGTGAAGGTTTTGAACAGATGTTGATCCCTTTGTGAGCAGGGGCACAGACTAAAATTTAGTTTCCCTTCATCACAACTTCAGTCTTCTGTAGAGGGAAATATTCCCACAATTACAGTACATGTAAACACCCCGAAACATGGATATGGCCACTGAATGCATGTGTGCACATGCACGCAAACATGGTCTACAGGGCATGTGCTTGGTTGAGTACTATTTGGCTGCAGCAGCTAGCTGGACTAAGGCCCAGTCTTTCAGAGAAGTAAACTTGGGCCAGTGATTCTAATTTGGGAAGAATCTCTGGCATTAAAACGTCACTAACTGCATCACGAGTGATTTCTTTGAAGAGCACTAATAGCATTCAACCTGCCCATTAGTAAAACTAATGGCCTTACTGTTCTTTTACTTGTTTTACAGTTGCTCCTGCTCAGGTTTTACAATGCCACTCACAGTTATAATAACATAAAGTTAACTATTACATGGAGTGTATGTTTATTTATATGTGTATGCATATTACTATACCTTGCACACATAATCAAATAATTAGATAGACACATAGTAATATATAGTTAAAGAAGTCCTTACTATGTTGTCAAAACGGGCTGCATGAGTGTAACATTATTACATAAAATACAACTACATTACCACTGTCACTAATATACAGCATTAACTGGCTGAAATTAAGGTAACTGCTCTTTCATATAATGTTCAGTGGTTTAACTAAGGTATAAAAACACATTGGATTTCATATGGTCATCATAGGCTTTAAAAATATTAATATTATAAGTAACTGTAAGTAGCACTAGCACTTAACTCTGGACTTCCACATGAAATGGGCAAGTGATATCAGACCCATCACAGCTTGGACACAACCTGTTACAACTTCTCCCCTCCAGTGGGCACTAAGGAGCACTGTATGTCAAAACAACAAGAGACATGAACAGTTTTCTCATTTCTTTTTTCATTTTTTTTTTACCATCGGTCTTTACTGTGCCGAATGTCTCATGTGGCTTGATTCAATTAATAATAGTTAGAATTAGTTATAGATTTAAGGCTTTCTTTGCTTTGACGAGTAAGTATCAACCATCTATATGACCTGCATGCTCTCTCTACACACACACACACACACGCACACTTCTTATGCATAAAATAATCTAATACTATAATCATTCAATTTTTATTGCCAAATACCACTTCTAAATGTTTTTTTGTCCTTCCTTTAAATCCCCTATAAACATACACATTGAGAGGAACTTATATTTTCGTTAAATGTCCTTTATGTTTTTAAAACTTGGCCAATAAAGCTGGTGATATGTGTCGTGGAGTAATAGTAGCTCAGAAAGTAACATGCATACTTGCATAAAATACTCAAGTACCACAGAATTGTACAATCTGGTATAATTAATTTGGAGATTTGTTTAGTTGCTGTACATGACCGTAAAACACTGGGACATTATTGTTAACTGGTTTGCAGCAAATTGTATAAAGTATGCTATTAGATTTTAGACTACATCACCGTCACCATAATCTCGGGAAATCTCGCGTAAACTGTATATTCGACAATACACCTTCCTCATTCAAGCCGTATTTGATTCTTTATATGTTTTTTTAATGAAAATAAATACAAAGACATTAATGTTTCTATTTATACAGCTAACTCGTTACTGCTTGCTTGTGTTTACGCCTCTCAAAAAGAACTACTGGACAAAAGCTGAAACAGCCAATAGGCGAACAGTTTGTTACTGTGTCGGACGTCTGTGGTAGGATGGGAAGGTGGGGCGTTACACATATTCAGGAAATTATTATTCCTCCGTTTTTCTACTTATTCTTCATGTCATTTGTAATATACGGTGCAATGTAAACGCGCTCTGTAGCTCCGAGGTAAGAATTATCATAAAACTTTTCGATATAAACGTTCATTTCCGCGGTAGCAGTAGGGGTCGTTTGTCAACACTCTCCTCGGAGGGGGGCCCGCCCGTCAGACCGATAACATAATAGTTAGGGGTCCTTGAGGTGGGGAGCGAATTTGCAATGCGACCGTCTAAATCGTAAATAATCCCGGATAGCAGTGCGGTTATTAGCTTAATTTTATTCTGCTTCAGGCCTGCGTTATTTTTAAACGCAGTGTTTATAATATCTGACTGCTCTTTGAGCGCTGCATTAATAAATGAGAGTAGTAGTAGTTAGTAATAAGCCGTTATTGTGCATCTTTTCATGCACAATTTTCCAAATTAATAAATATGTTATTACAATGTCTGCTTCATTCAGCCCCAAGACGTTAATACCACGCTTTGTTGTTAAAATCGGGTACATTTGCATGCTAAGCTATTTGTTTGATTACAAATTTGTTAGCCTCCTCAATATTGTACTCTTGTCAAACCTGAATCTGATTTTAGTGCTTGGGAGTGTAAGCACTGATTTAGGTTTAATCTCTGCTTTTATTCTTCTTGTTTTCAGGAGTGATTGATGGTAGCCCAACATACACACCCATGAAAAAAAAGCCTTGCAATCCTCTGCGTACCAAGCGCAGCAGGCAGGCCAGTGCCAGCAATGAATGTGCTATGGAGTCAGGCACAATCTTGGGCTCCAACGCCCCACAAAACTGTGACACTGTCCCAGAATCAGCCTCTCAAATCAGGCACCTGGCTGTGTCACACCACAGTGACAACCTGCTCAAGTTCTTAAATGAGGACCGTGTCCGACAGAGGTTCTGTGATGTGTCTGTGTCTGTGGGTGGGAAGCTCTACTGTGCCCACAAGGTGGTGTTGGCCCATGGGAGCAGTTACTTCCACGCTGAGCTGTCCAAGAACCCTGCTACAGCTCATGTGACTCTGGACCATGTGGAGGACTCTGTTTTCCAGCTTCTGCTCAGCTTTTTGTACACCTCTGAGTGTGCTGTTTCAGACACCGACCTTCCAGCTCTAACTGAAGCTGCACGGTTCCTGGACATGATGGATGTACTGAAACTGCTATGTGAAGAGGGGGAAAGCAATCATGCGTGTGCAGTCCAGACACAGGATGAGATGGGAGGGTCTCCTGGAATGACCTCCAGTGACTCACAAGCAGTTGAGACAGACATCCAGAGCCCATCTGATGTTCAGTACACCTTATGCAGTCCCCAGTTTAGCACTGAAAACCCCCTGCAGAAACACTTTGCTGAGAGTCACACCAATGTACAGGAAGAAACCACAACTGAGAAGGAGAAGACAGTAGACCAGAAGACTGCCACTGCACGGAGGTCAGCCCGCAGGAGGAGAACACCCACCAAGTATCAAAGAGACAGTGTGGGGTACTCTGTCAGCACTCCTGAGGAAAAACAAAGAACTGTATCACAAAGAGAGCAAGATAAAGAAAGAGTGAAAGAAGCAGAAAAGGTGGTTGTTGAAAATAGAGCACCAAAACTTACCGTAAAAGAGACGTCCAGACAAGCTCAAGGGGAAGACATTGTGTACGAAGAGGAGGAGGAAGAGGAAGGGGATGTGAATGAGGACGTGGTTGCCCACAGGAAAGATGTTGAGGTTTGCACAGCAGACAAGAGTGGAGGTCAGCAGGATTTAGATGTAGAAAGGACAGAGCAAAGAGCTGTTCAAAAGGTGGATGTGCATGTTCCAGCTGCTGGTAGCTCCACCCAGAGTCCAGTGTACCCTGAGGGTCTGGCTCCAGTCATTATCCACACCTCCAGCAAGAAGACTCTCAAGTGCCCCAAATGTGACAAGACATTTGATCGCGCAGGTGGGAACCATGGAGTAAAGTCTTGACTGTTACTGTTATCATTAATGTTCATTTCTTCTGGTAGCAGTACCAGAGGTGGTGACTGCTACAGTAAGTATACAGTAAGTGTAGTAATGTGTTACTGGCACAATGTATTAAACTTGCACTTTTTTCTGCATTTAATAGGCAAGTATGAGAGTCACACCAGAGTGCATACCGGCGAGAAACCATTCCAGTGTGACATATGTCTTCAACGCTACTCCACCAAGTCTAACCTGACTGTACACAAAAAGAAGCATGCTAGTGATGCTCCCTTCCCGAAGAAGGAGCACAAATGCCCCTTTTGCAGCAAACTCCATGCCAGCAAAAAAACCCTTGCCAAGCACGTAAGGAGGTGAGGCATTGCAGGTCAAAACCGGAAACTGGGTAGATGTTCTTGTTGTCTGTCATTTAAACAAACAGAGTTGTAAAATTATGCAATAACCTCTTATTACTCCATTCTATGTCCTTATAAATGCATAACCTGTAGTCTTGTTTTGTACATCAAATGATTTTGTGATTGAGTTGTTTATGTATACTAAATAATATCAAAATACACATATATATGAATATCATTAAAACACAAAAAATTAAATTAATGGGTAGTCACAGAATATGTCAGAATTTTTTACTACTGTGTCAAAAAGACAACAGAAAAGTCTAAGGCGATCATAGCAGTATTTCTAGATTTCTAAGTTGATTTTGTAGAGCTAACAATAAGATAATTTTATGCATCTTTACTGTCCTGACAGGTTTCATCCTGATCACATTCAGGAGTTTCTTACCAAGAGGAAGAGGAAGAGTGAAGGCTGGAAATGTGCTGTAAGAATTAGTTTCTGTGACAATGTTTAATGGCTTTCCTAATGATGCAAACTGATCTTAAGTACAAACCAAACATGATTTTATGAAAATAACAACAAAGATGTAACTTAAATGTTCAATTATGTGTCATAGAGATAAGAGGAGGGATGGATGCTTTTTAAACGTAAACTGTGTGTAAAGACTGTTTATTTAGATTTAAACAGTCTTTAACTTTTTGACCTCCTGAACCAGATTTGTCTGAAGACCTTCACCCGTAGGCCTCATCTGCAGGAGCACATGATCCTGCACACCCAAGACCGCCCTTTTAAATGCTCTTTCTGTGACGAATACTTCAAGTCCAGATTTGCCAGACTAAAGCACCAAGAAAAGTATCACCTTGGTAAGAAATGCACAGTGCAAATAATTTTTAAGAATAAAAAAAAAATCCACTTGCGTTAGAATGATTTGTAAAAGCATATTGTTGGAGTTGTCTTTATAGTTATGTTCTTGGTGTGGACGGCCCTTAACTCTGATATTTTTTAATGGGATACCAGCAATTAGAAACCATGTTTTTGAAGCAGTCCATGTGTTAGATCAAATAGTCAATAACAGTTCTCATTTTCAGGTCCTTTTCCCTGTGAGATTTGTGGCCGTCAGTTTAATGACACAGGCAACAGAAAGAGGCACATTGAGTGTACACATGGAGGTAAAAGAAAGTGGACCTGCTTTGTTTGTGGGAAATCAGTACGGGAAAGGTATGTTTTTAGTCCTGAACTTTCCTCACAATTTCGTAATGTCCACGATTTTTATTTTTGATATGCTGATCTGCGAATAATCCATCACTAAACCTGAGCTGCTCAATTAAAAAAGTTTTTCTTCTCGCAGGACAACGTTGAGAGAGCACTTGAGGATCCACAGCGGGGAGAAACCTCACCTCTGTAGTATCTGTGGCCAAAGTTTCCGTCATGGCAGTTCGTACAGGTGAATCCAAAGAAATACAAAGAAAGTGCCTGGTGTTGGTGATAGTTAAGTGCGGAAATTCTTAGTTGTATTGGCTGCATCATTAGTATAGATGAGCAAATGAGCAAACTGTTTTCTGGATAGGCTTCACCTCAGAGTCCACCATGACGACAAGCGCTATGAGTGTGTCCAATGTGGGAAAACCTTTATACGCCACGATCACCTGACCAAACATCAGAAGATACACTCTGGTACAGTATGAGACGTCCAGGAGTTTGATTTCCTGGTGTCTTTCTTTGGCTTTCTTCTTTGGCAGTGTCAGCTTTATCTGTTTCTCACAGATTCCTTAATGTTTTTTTGTTATAATGCAGCACAGTGGTAAATACCATTAACCTTTCACTGTCACCAGTCAGTATTGACTTTAACCTAGCCCGTGTTTATTACAGGTGAGAAAGCACATCAGTGTGAAGAATGTGGCAAATGCTTCAGGCGGCATGATCATCTGACGGTCCACTACAAAAGTATTCATTTGGGAGAGAAAGTTTGGCAGAAGTATGTTATCATACCAATCTTTGCCACACTTCTGAGAGCAGTAATATTTCCTTTATATTACCCTGTAAAGTTTGGCAAATGTTTTTGGTTTCTGTTAATGAGAACCTTGTTCACAGGTATAAAACTGCTGTACATCAATGTGAGGTTTGCAAGAAAGAATTTAAAGGAAAGTCAAGTCTGGAAATGCACTTTAGGACCCACTCAGGTATGGAAAAGAAGAAGTCAGTCAATATGTTTCCTTGAAAACATGTATGAGAGTAGACAAGCTTTTTCTATGCAGCTTATATTAATAAAAATGACCGATTTACTGCTTCAAATTTGAAATAATGTTTAAAACACGAGGTGTTTAATTTTACTCAGAAATAAACAATGTGAACTTTTTTTATTGACAACTGTGAAATTTGTTGAATGAATTGTCAACTGTTCCAAACAGATTTGATCCACTGTAGCTTACCAGCTTATGCTAATGCTAAAGTGGGTTGAAAACTTCATCTCCAGCTGGGTTGTTTTAAAACATACCTTAAATCAAATTACTAATCCTCCTGTGGCAAAGACTTGACCTGGCCTACTCTGCCTATGATTGGCTCACCATGATTTTTTCACCACACAGTAACCAGTCATCACCAAATCGAACCATTCAAACAAGCAGAATGACAATACTATTCAATCAGAGGCAAATCACAACTCTTAGCTATTAACTATGAGTCAACTGCGCACATTTTTTCTTTGAGGACTTGAAATTGAAACAAAAAAAAATCTACAGATACCAAGTAGATCTCCTTTTGAAGGCTCTTACACATTGTTTCTGTATGTTTAGAAATTCCTATCTTTGACAGGTTCAAGCTATGCTAAGCTGTGACACTTTTGTCCTAAGACTCTGATCATTCATTATTTCTTTTTAAAGCAAGGGGAAATAGAAATAATGCCTGGTTTCTGATCATGCCTTGTGTTGTGACAGGTGAGAAACCCCACAGATGTCCCGAGTGCAATCAGACATTTCGAATCAAGAAGACCTTGACAAAGCACATGGTGATTCACTCAGATGCTCGTCCTTTTAACTGCCCCCACTGCAGTGCCACATTTAAAAGAAAAGACAAGCTCAAGTACCATGTTGACCACGTGCACAGCACCCGGTTTACTGAGCAACCCCTCACTTCACTGACTGAGGACAAGGTGGTCTCCATTCCTTTTACTGGGCCCTCTAAGGTGTATCGCAGTGAACCTAAGTCGACCATCCAGAGCACCACCCCTCCTGCAAATGTCTGTGTGCCTGTCACTTTAGTTACTGTCCAGATGGCAGGGGGGGCGCAGGGAGACTTGAACGCTCACAGGGCCTCGTCTCTTTCTTCTCAAACCCACAGTGTTGTGAGCATGCAGGCTCAAGGACAGCAGCAGAACTCCAGCTACCAGAATGCTACCGACCTAGCATTTTTAGAGAAGTACACCCTCACCCCTCAGCCAGCCAACATCGTCCACCCTGTGAGACCTGATCAGATGCTGGACCCCCGAGATCAGTCCTACCTGGGTACACTGCTGGGACTGGACTCAGCTTCCTCTGTACAGGGCATCTCTAACTCTGATCACACACACTGATGCTCTTCAGCCAAAAACTGAGCATTTAGGCACAGTCCAACAAATTAAACAGTCATTTTGAAAGAGAAACAGAACCTATAGTAATCAGTATCCACCATGATAGAGGGTAACTATTGTCCTCCATGTAAAATGATTACTTTCAAGACAAAAAACAAACACCTGCACTTGATTCACATTTGGCTCTTGAATGACATTGTAAGCTCTTTACTGTTTAGCCTGATCTCACTGGACATTCACATATTATTATCTACAAAACAAAGTATTTGTGAGACATGGTTAGTAGGATTAAAATCCTTTTTTTTATAACTCTACTAAAATTTAAAGAGACAGGTATGGGGATATTTTTGTGTGAATGTGACATGAAGACACAAATTTGATGTTACAAAAAACAAGGTTTCAGCTTTGTCAGTGAATGAATGAAAATTTTATATATTTTCCATAAGGACGTTGTGTGATTTTGTAAAGCATGTGTAACACAGACTGTAGCTTGGTGTAACTAATTGCTGCTGTCCACATTGGTATTCTCTGGTTTTCACTGATGTTTTGCTGGTGTTTACCATTCATATTATATTTTTAAGAGACACCAAGTTTTTTTTTTTGTCAGCTCATTGGCAGAAAAGTAATGACGATGATTAAAAAAATGATGAATAATTTGTCATTTTTTTAAAAAAACAGCTTTAATAGCAATCATTTGCTTGGTCTTAACTTTAGTTCTCTTAACTTATAATGAACAATCAGTATTTATTTATTTTTTTATAAAGGTTTTTTTAGCAAATAAATTAATATCCACAGGTTAATTGACTTGACAGAATCACTCGAGGAAGCCTTGTGATGAAGGTGGCCTGAACAAGTAACAGTCTTAGGTTTGGTTACTGAGTGTTGCAGAGTTAGTGTAACAAAAAAATTAAGGACATCTTTTAACTCATGCATCATACATATGAGCATAATGACTGAGTATTAAAAGTTAATGTATGAGTATAATGTATGTGTGTGAGAACTTTGTTTTATGAATGGAGTTGGTAAAAACATAACATCACAGTGGAATTGTAACAGCATCACTTGGTAACATATATGCAGAGGTTGTATCCTGCATGGCTATCATCCAGACTGGACTCCTGTTACTCCCTCTACCTTTGTGTCTGATAAATTTCACAAAAGAGACCTTATTAATTATTTCCTTCCATCCTTATACTGGGTGAAGATTTTTTTTGCATCAGCTTCAAAATTGATCTAATTGCCTGGAAATCACTCCATGGTCTTGTTACATATATCTAAGAGCTTTTTTTACCCCTCACAGCACCACCTGACGCCTCTGATGCTTCCACCATGACATGTGAGCTGTGCCCCACACATGGAGAAAAAGGCCAGGAAAGGGACTGTTTCTGTGATGACTGCTCAGCTCTGGAACAGTCTGCTTTAGATTGCTGGACAGATTAAGTCTGTTGATGCTTTAAAGATGCACATGAAGACCCACTCTTATTCTCTTGCATTTTCCTACAGCTTTTAAATTATGTTTATCTGTTTTCATTTTATTATTATTTTTTTTATCTTAGTCCTCTGATTTTATATTTTGATGTTTTAATTTTTGTTTTTTTTGTTTTTTTTACACAGTACAGGTAAAAAAAATCCATTTGAGCTAAACAGGTTTAGGGTATACTCTACAATCATCAAGTTTATTTAAAATATGTAAAAATTAAAAAAAAATAAAAAAAGGGAAATGTTTCAAGGTAGACAAGTTTCAAATTTCAACTCTGAAACTTTATTCAGGCACGTTCACCAAATATTTACTGCATTTATGTTTTCAGGGGACAGACAGTTAACTTCTACTTTATGTAAGATTTATTCAGTCATTATACATTTTAATAATATACAAATTAAAAATCCCAAAATTGATATTTACCAAATCCAACACACACTTGTTCGGCATATTCCAAACTTTAAGTCTTGTGTTGACTCCAAATCCAAAGGCAGCTGCATGTTTATGATACAGCCTTAGCAGAGACCCTGGTTGAAAAACATTAAAGACATTTGACAACTCATTATAAATAAATAATATATAAGTGAATTGT
>JAPZDY010000004.1:6943511-6977795 GCA_029783645.1 Ctenochaetus hawaiiensis | reverse complement strand
AAAGAAAAGTTTCTGAAGAAAACAGAACGTTTACCAGACAGCAAATTAAAGACATCGATTCAGCCGCGGCTTACTAAATCGCCAGCATCTTTTTTTCGGAGTTCAAAATGTTTGAAATGTTTTTGTTGCATGCAGAAAAAAAAATTGTTTTCTCTGTACTTCACTGATTTCATGAATACAACACACTATCGTTTTTTTATACATAGAAAAAGGTAAAAAAAAAAAAAAAAAGAGAGAGATATGCAGTGTTATCTTCATTTTAGATGTCAAAAGGGTTTTGCGGCTCTCGGTGTTTTCTTTTCTGTGGGAAACGGGTCCAAATGGCTCTTTGAGTGTCTAAGGTTGCCGACCCCTGGTCTATACTTATCGCATTGCAAATCAATTCTACATGGTGTTTTTTACAAAACAATCTCTTTCACAATGAACTTTTTTTTTTAAATTAAATCCCCCTCCTAAGATGACTTGAACCAATGAACGTACTTGTCTATACTTCCTCAAAGACTCCACTGGGCTTGCAGAAAACGTCCACAACGGGTTGTTAGTCAGAACGATGAACATATCTACTGCTTTCCCATTCTCTGAAGCCCATGTGATGGGGAGGGTGCAGTCTGTGCTTCCACCTGGAATCTGGCATATATAGTATGGTTCAGTGAAGGGAAGTCAGAGGGTTGCAAATATGTTAATATTTCTTCAGCATACTAATCAGTAACTGTGATTGATTTGTTGTTGTCTGATGCTGTGACATGCCTTACCTTAACCAGTTCAGCTGCTGCTTGCGCCAGAGTCATGTCAGCAGTAACTGTGCATGGAATCACAGCTCCTTCTGAATAGGCCAGCACATGTGTGTCTGCCTCTGTCCTTGCAAAAATCTGGGCCATACACAAAGGTCAAAAGCATGACTTCATTGTTCAAAAAGAATTATCTCTCTCCCATATGCACATAAGCACAATGCTACTATACAAAATAACTACCAATACCACACGTAGAATCCTGATTATGAAAAGCCTTAAAATATAATTTCCTGTTTTTGACATAAAAAAATGCATCTGATGTTTTTACTCAAACAACTAAATGTATTTTTGTAAATATATACTTATTCTGAAATTGATGCCAGCAACATGTTTTTAACAGGTTGGGTCAGGGGCAACAGAAGGCTGGAAAAGCTGCTGAATGCTCCAAAAACACCTGTTTGGATCATCTACAAGTGAACAGGTTCATTGATAACAGGTAATAGTTTGATGACTGGGTATGAGGGGGTAATACTTGGAAGACTCAGTCATTTACAAACAAGGATAAGGCAGATTCACCACTTTGTGAAACACATGATGTTTGAAGCATATTAATACATGGGCTCAAGAACATTAAGAAAACTGTTGTTGGTACACACAATTCAATGTGAAATGTCTGTATTTCATTTCGATTTACATTTCATACTGAACAAACTTTTTGGAATCAAGGTTGTTATAATTCTCTCAATAAACCTGAGAATCTTCATTGTGATAACTTCTAGAGGGCTTTTAAACTAAGATAAATGCAATGATGAAGAATTTTAGAAGGAATCCAAAGTATATGGCGTTCCCCACAGAATTAGTGACACAGTGTGGTGGGAACATCAGTCTAAGTGTCCATATTTGTGATGATATTGGAAATTATATTATTTCAGATTTTTAAAAACATATTACACACACACACACACATGTACAGATGCACATATATAAACACACATTGCCCATACAAGCTTTTACAAAGCAATGGCAAAAGTAGTCCTACATTAAAGTGTAAGGTTGCACCATGATCGGTGCATTTACAAGACCTACATTTTACTACAGAACATAACATGTACATATACTTGGGTGGCTTGCCTAGTAAAGTCTGTGGGTTTGAAACACTACTATATATCAACAGAGTAATTCCTTGCCTCAAGCGTCCTACAAAGATGAGACAGATAGAGCCCTATTGCAGTGCATTGCAGCTGTTTTAACTGGAGTTCAAATTGCCAGCATGCTGTGTAGTTATCTAGTTCTAGTGTCATCTTACCATGGTAATAGCTGCAGCAGCAACAGCTGTGCTGATTGAGGTCCCTGGGACAATGCTGCTCAGCGATGTGCTCACATCTACTGCCACTACGAAACGCTTACCGACAGGCTCCACATTCTGAGGACAGAGATAGAAAAGTTTGAGAGGTTAAGTGTTAACTAATGCTGCTGGAAGTGACCTTTGTTGGTGGTCTGTGAAAAGCTGTGAAGATAAAGGGAACCTACCATAAAACTCTTATAAAAGGCAGAGTCTATTGCTTTGAGGATGCTGCTATCTGGCTCCCATTTGGTTTTACCCTGATAGCCTTGGCCTCTCTTATAGTTTTCAGAGGATAAAAGCAGGCTGAAAGGATGGATCTTTGCCTGGACATTTTAAGACAGACATAAAAAAAAAAATCAAACACATACTTCTGATTTTTTGTGTAAAAGCATTATTGTAAATCACTTAGCCACCCGCTAGAGTCCTACCTTCTTTAACACCGTTTCACTCTGGATTCTGTCACATACAGCTTGTGTTTCTGAACTTCCGGGTTCAAGAATTTTGTTTGACGTCATCTTACCCAAGATCCTTAGTAGTGATTGGAGAGGCATTTCCTTCAACAATGCTCTCCATACCTTAAAGAGAAAAAGAAACAAACCATATATACCTTATCAGATTAAGACCACATGGAATCAAGTACTACAGTTGCACATCTTTGGCAGAACTATCCAAAGAAAGGTGTGTGTATTCATTTTCTTACATGTCTATATGTCTGCATGGGAGGCAGCTATGTGTGTTGCTTGGAGTGCACATTTCTTGGTTGTACTGATTTAAAAAATAATTTCCAACTATATACCCAATTTAAAGCTCATGCTTTTGCTTTGTCAAGTGATTCAAAAGTTTTTTAAATAAGAGTTCCTATTAGCATGAGCCTCCCCACTCCAACAAATAAAACTTAACTCTGTGGAAAACACTGCCAATAACCATTCAGTATTATCTCACAGTAATAATGGTATATGCCGTCAAGCTGAAAAAAATGCTGAAAAAAAAATCTGTAAATATTTATCACTCTAAATTTCATGACAACAGTGATGATTTAAAAAAAGACAAAGCACTCACCTGTTTGGACTTCAGATGGTCTGTCAGCAGCTGTTCCCTCTCCAGTTTGTGTTCCTCTATTAAATTGATGACTTCTGTTTCATCACAACTGTGCTTGACTTTTTCCACCACTTCAAGATATGAAAGCACTCTGACAACCTCTTCTGAGTTCTCTTTGTCCGAGTAAGCAACTTGGACTTCTTTCCATCCTTTTGTTACATATTTGCTGATCAAGGCAATAGCTGAATATACAAAAGGTACAACCATTACAGTTCAGCCAAATCACAACTCAGGTTTTAAGTGGTCATCCAACAGTCAGGCTATTTTACAGATGTACTAGGGTAAGTACAACATATACATCTTACAATGCAGTAGCAATGCAGTCAATATGAAGCTGGTGATGATCATGCTTTTGTTGTTTATTTTGAACAGTCACTGATTTAACACACTGCCCAGTGTAGATGCTTTAGCATGGAATGCTAAGTGTCTTTATGTTACCACTATTTCTATTTTTATTGCCATTTTTGTGCTTATTATTGTGACTTTTAAAGGATTTTTATCTTTCCACATTACATGACTTCATAGTATCTCTCTTTATTATCAACTTCAGCACACTCCTACCCATAATTTGTATACATATTGATAAAATAAACAATAATATGCAATATGTGCATGTTAATTTAATAGGCAAAAAAATCTGATTTAGATTATGGATGTATTTTTGATATTATGTACAGTAAATATTTTTCATAAATACAATTAACTCCTTCACTAAATGAATAAGTTAATCTGAATGCATATGTTATGGTAATGAAAAATGAAGGAAGTGGATTTTTCCTATCTGTTTTTATTATTGCTATATATTCAGCAGCCCCAGTAGCTTTAGTGAAAGCCATCGCTGTAGTTGTTACTCAGTTGGTGCAAGGTTTTTGAGGTAAAGAGGCTGAGCATTGAGTTAATATCTTCACCTCAGATTAAAAACTTTTAAAAGCTGCAGTGTGTTTTTGCCAGCTAGACACTGTCGTTACTGCTAATGTTTCCTTAGATATTTTACAAAAGATTGCTTAAAAACACTCCATTAAAATTACCCCCCCAAAAAAAGAATCTTAAGTCTTTAACAAATTATTAAATGCAAATAAATATATTATAAAGTGTGCTGCATATAATGGGTCTATGTAAATTTACCTTCATTAGCTGGTTTGGTGTGAGAGAGCCTTAGCAGATCCTGGTGTGACCACCCCTCTCTCTGTTTACATTTTGTCACAGCTGCAGCCAGACTTATGGCATCTTGCTCATTATACCAGTCAGACACTGCTTTCCGTAGGGCACGTCCCCAAATACCACACTTCATACCTTCTTTCAGTTCCTTCTTGTTCTGGATGAAAGAAAACAGGTGGGAAGGGTCTCGACAAACTTCTCTCAGTGCTTTGAATGCTGCCTGTCTGGTCTTTAGCTCTGAATGTTGGGAGCACAAAGCTAAAGCAAAAAAGGAGGGGCCGAATCTGACAGCTCGCCCATCCTGACTAAATCTTTTTATTTCCTCCACCACCTCAGCACCTCGACCCTCCTGCAGCATGGAGAGCAGAGCTCCAGCACTCTCCATGCTGACATGATCTTCTTCTCTGGCGGTGTATATATCCCCCTCCGAGCCATAGCACAGGAAGCGGCATAGTCTGGTCTTGTCACTGACCTCCCATGGACAGTCACCACATGTGGAGTTTAGGGTGTGGTTGCTCGATGAAGATATTGTACTACTTCCTGATGGCTCCATTGTAACACTAGAAAAGGCCTGAAACAGAAAGTCCAGAAAGGGAATTTTACCAACTTTTATATTCACTGTATACTGTGTATTCACTGTGATATACTTACTGAAAGAACCCTTTAAATTCTTTGACATACATCAAATCAAGGGGACACCATTCAAAATCATCAGTAAACTTACATTATAAACCACAGTTCAGATTTGATGGAATAATGTCAAAGGTCATTTCTTGATCATAAATCTTGATGTAGGACAGGACGAAGCGGCATGAGTTATTGCTAATTATGCAGCTTCGCAAGTTCCCAAATTGACTTGCGTTTTGGGCAACCAGAGAGTCTGTATAAACACAAGATAACATTGCCTCAACTAGCAACATTTACTTAAGTTACTTAACGTTACTCATTGTCGCACTGCACCAACAGAAATAACTTAAAGCCGATTATAGGACATGATACACATGAGACAGATAAAATCCACACTGAGCTATATATAGAGTACGGTAGAGAACCATAAGTCTTGACTATTCAGCACAGCCTAAGGAAGCTAGTTACTAGTTTAGGTGCGATGACATAGTTCAAAAAAGAAGGGCAGTTTGGGCAATGAAAGTTAGTTCAAGTTAGCCAACTGGCTTAGCCGATTTTAAAAATGTTTATTAACATTATATTCATGGTTAATATGTGTCTAGCTGATTTTGTAGAAAAAAAATGCCAAACCTACTCCTGACGTTACTCGGCTGCAGCTTTGTTTGAGTGTTGGCCGGTTTCTTCGGAACACAAACTATCAAGTCCTACATCTGAGCTTTTTCCTAGCCGGACACCGGAAAGCTAGGCGGCTTGACACCTTGGATGGGTAGCTGCTGTTACCTAGCTACGGCAACCTTTGCTAAACTTAGTTGTCTTGACCGCTAACATGCAATGTTTGCTCATCAAAACATCTTTCTCTAAAAATACCTGATATGCATCTTCAAATACACTTACCACGTTATGTGTGCACAGTGCTGAAGTTGTTGATGTAGCGTTAGCTAAAGGGACAGAGGCCTCAACTCTGACCGACCGTGAGGGAACCAGGGGCGTGGCCGCAATGGATGCTGGGATACCGAGTACCATCACATCATCACATACAAACAACAGTCTCTCTCTCTCTCTCTCTTTCTCTCTCTCTCTCTCCCCATGCCTTTAGATTATTTGCTTCAAATTTTACACATCTCCACATTAAGTTTATACTATCAACAAACAAAACTTTGATTTTTAACTGAATGCAATACAAAGTAAAATGTGTTCATGGCATTTAACTAATTCAATCATTACTATATTCAGATCCTTAATTTAACTAAGAAAACAATACTTAAGCGTAAAAATACTAATGAGTCCTGCATCCAAAATTCTATTTGAATAAAAGTACATATTTACCAGCAGAATGAAGGTTTTATATTTTCAAAAGATGATATGTATTTGTCATTCTTATTTTTCTTATTTTTTTAATTTTATCTTATTTTATGTAAATAAGATTCCATTTTGTAAACACCATTGTTATGGTGTGTAACAAGATAAAAAAAAAGTACATATACACTTTTGTTGAATTAAGGGACCCTTCTGTTCCTTATATTGTGGGAAAACGTACAAATTTATCTTTCTTGCAAGAGTACGATGACCTTATATAAATCCCAAGGTGTCACAAAACTCACCGGCCATTCTAATCTGCATAAAAAAAACTGTAAGTCTATGTGAGGCCTGTAATCAATATCTGCATCATGTAGAAATAAAAAAATCCCATGTTTTGTATGTAGAACCAAAGTACATAGTGACAATAGCTGTTAAGTAATTGCAATGAAGTAAGAGGTATAATATTTAAGAGTTGTGTAGTTTATGTAATTTTATATATGACTTAATATTTAATACATCAGTATTTATATATTATGTCTCCTGTCCATCTCTCTACTCCAATATTTTTTTTTCTGAAGTACACACATTCTTCATCTCACTGGTTATCCATCCATACTTGAACTTTCTCCTCTTCAAGATTTTTTTTAAAACCCTACTTCCATAACCAAATTAGAAATGTCAGTGGGACAGAACATGTAAGGGGGCAGAGCCTAGAAGATGATGATTTTAAGTGTTGTGAGGTAAGAATGAAGACTGTTTGAGGTCTCACATTATAAAGTTAGCCTACTTATGACTTTGTTGGCCTTCCCCTAAATGTTGTTTTCTGTGAGCCTGATTGTGTCACCCAGTAGGCTTTTTCTAGGGAGTGCATTTTGATCTATCCCATTGGATGAGCACAGGCGTTACTAATAAAATAATGTTGAATTTTATTTAGTGGCTTCAGTTTCAAGGTGCTGACAGGGTGTCAAGGTGCTGTCATGCTGGCTCACCGTCAGACTGCCATGGACACTTATCGAATAGAAATGAGGACTTGTAGAGACAGAACAAAGTCATTTTTAATTTAACTAATAACACTTGTCCTCTTTCTACTATGACAATTAAAAATGTCTGTTGTGAAAAAGGCTTCATCATTTTGTTGAAGAACTTAGACAGATTATAAAAACTACTTTTGTGACAGAAAAAAAACTAAAAAACATAAAGAACAGAATCACTTTTTTGACTATTGTCTTAATTTTCTTTCCCACAAGAAATTGAATGAAAGCAAAATTCCTTTTTGTAAAGAATGTGACAAATAAGTAATAAATATACTGGAGCTCATTTCAGTCATAAAATTTCAAACAGTCTTTCTCAAATTCTAAACTATCTTGTTTATTTGTGGGAACTTTTGAAGATGTTTGACATTCAACAGGTTCTTGCTGAGACAAAATCTAAATGTTGCAGGTTAGCCTGTCTTGTTAGTACTTTTCTGGTGAGCTCAAATCCTGATGCCAGTAGCTCAAAATTTAGTTCTTGTTAGGTTCTCCCAGTCACCACTAGGGGGCAGTAGTACATCAGCAATATTTTAAGGCAACCGTGACAGATCAGTTTATGAGCTCTTTCAACAGTTGAGCAACTTATATGAACTTACCACAAAATAAAGTCTGTTGTTTGCAGTGCTTAATTACACATACATGTAAAAATCATTTACATCTTTAGAAAGATTATTCAAGTACAAACTCACAAAATACACAGGAGTCTTGTGGTTATGTACCTTACACTTAGATGCAACTACAATAAGTTTACGTTCAAGACACTGTCTGCAACCACAGTTTTAATTTTTCCTGTTATGTACAAGCCACTGTCACAGTTTTCAGTCTTGTTGGAAGTTATGTAAGTGAGGTGTCAGTGACGTCTGTTAGCACCAGTTCCTGAGCCTGAGCCTGCGCAACGCTTTACACCATCAACATGCATGATGTCAGTTCTTGTGCAAAGATAGAAGTCACTCTGCAGAATGATTGGCTTTGAATCATGCTGTATTAGATCTCCAGTGCTCTTTATCTTAAAGGCCTTTCTATGCTTCAAAAGGCCTCTTGGCTCAGACGCTACATCAAATAGGACTTTGTATTGCTCGGATTGAATGAATCGTGCGAAGGAGCCATTCTCCATCAGGCTGTAGATTTTTTTCTGTGCCACAACAAAACATGATGAACTTGGCTGCTGGAGACTCTGGCTGATGATCTCTCTTGTGTAGAAATCCAGGTTTACCTGCAGAGACATATTAAACATAACTTGCAAAGAAGTTGGATTGGTAAGATCATGTGATCAGACAAATTAGTCTTGACAGGCTACAAGCTATGCACTTGTCTAGAAACCATAGTGTTAAGAGCAATCAGCATGCTATGCGGAACTACTGGCAGATAGTGTGGTTTGGGTGTGATGACCAGAGGCTGTTAATTCAAAAGTTCAAGATTTCATGATGGCACTGAAGGCTTTTCTTAACGGAAAAGAAGTTTTTGCTCTTGCTCACTAGTTTAATTTACCAACTGGCTCTGCTAGTGGCACTCTCCTATGAAATCAAATGGTTCATTAATCTGATTGATTAAAGAAAAACGTAAAGTAAAGATGGTGGTAGTTAGATGGTTTTCCCAATCTACTGCCCTAGTGTTTTTTTTTTTAGTTGCCTCTCCCTTTCCAACTTCCCAAGTAAGATTCTGTGACAGACATCTGGTGCAGCATTTCAGCAAACAAAGCAAAAATATAGAAATAAATAAATAAGGGGCGAGGGAAGGGATATTCAGTCAGGTACAGTCCACAATTTCACAGCTAAATGTCACTAAATCCTCCACACTAGATCTTTAAGACTTCAACTACATGCACAGAGTCTGAAGGTAACTCTTTAAAATCATGACTGCTGCATGCAATCTGCTGCAATCATGCACAAACTAAGTTTTTCTCAGCTTCATTTACAATCTGGTTTGTGCAAAACTTGCACAAAAAAGTTTTCATATTTATTTAGTCATCTAATAGTGTTTTTTTTTTTTTTAATTAAAAAATGTTTTTTTTTTTTACCTGTTTGGGAGAGTCAGTGCTGATGAACTCCTCATAAATAATTGCTGCTTCCCGTGTTAGCTCCTCTGGACTGTCAAACATTCTGAACTCTTCACAGGCGAGCCAGAAATCCAGATTTTCCTCACAGAACTCAGATTTCAGAAAATCTCGAAATGCTGTTTGTCCACCTTTTACACAAGGGAACATAACTTCATGACAAAGAAACTAGTAACCAACCATGGTATTAGCTTTGTATTGCTTGAAAACAGAAATTACGTTTCTGGGAAAGGAGGGTCTCAAGAGATTCTCCCAGTAGACTTATTTCATTTGTTTTCTGTCTGCGGATGGAGGACAAAGAACAATTTAGAAGTTGTTCAGAAAAAGTTAAACAGCACAATATTAATATGCAGTATGATTAAATAGAAAACACCTGTGGATTTTCCTCCATGGTATTGGATTCTTCAAGCAGTTATGTATCCTGGACTTCCATTGGTTATGTCTACAAGAAAGCATAACAGTTGAAATATAAAAAAATATGCTGTCCCTGCCGCATTAACAAAAAAAAACCCCTTCAAATGAACCTTATTGCATGCAAATGAGACATACTGCAAATGAGACATATTGTACTTACATTCTCCTTGTGTCCTGGAGGCCCAGAGATGTCTTGGAAAACCCATTCATTACTGAATTTAAATTAAACTTTCTCCTATGTGAATTATAATTTGACTGTATCTCTTAGCATTCATGATGATCCATATCCTCGGAATTTTTTTTTCTAGATTTCAGTCAGATTTTCAACTTTGCAGCATCATCACTGGACCCTGACTGCCTCTTCTTCTGATAAGGGTTAAAGCCAGAGTGGAATCCAACTGTTATGCCAAGACACTACGTTTCTCCCTCAGTCACAGGTCTCAGCACTTCCGCCCCTCTTGTGTATCGCTATCTTTAACCTCTGTTGATATACAGCCTGATTGTTCTTCAATTAGAAGGAGCCACATGACAGCTCAAACTGCGTCAAACCCTGTGCTCTTTCTTAACCCTCATCACATTCTCCACAGTTACATAGGCTGTTGAAAGTCACTCAGTCTCTACGATATTTAACTCACCATTCAAGTCTGTGCTATTATTAGTTACAGGTCAAGAAGTCATGAGTTTCTTTTGGCAGTCTTGCCTTTTGAATGCCATTCTTTGTAAGAGTCTATCTTTCCCAGTTTCCTGGTTGCGTCAGTATTTTTGGCACCCTTTTAACTGCTACCATTTTTTAAATGTTGTGAACTAAATTGGGCAGCATCCTAAAGGGGTTTCTCTTGAAGGCCTTATCAATAAAGCTAAAAATGCTGTACACTTCTGAATAAAATCTGTAATAACAAGTTGAAATTATAAAAGCATTTGTTTTTTTGTATATGAAACTCTGTATTTGAAAATGATATTTTTATGGACGGTGTAACATTAGAAGTTGCAATGCATAAAGAGTTATTTACTGGAAGGGATAATTTAATGACTGAGGAAGACATTTGGAGTGAACTCTAACTGGTATTTGTCACATTTTAAAGGTTTGAAGGTCTGATCTGTAATTTTTGGCCATTTAAAATACAAGTACAAGATACAAGGGATAAATACAAGGGATAAATAAAGATATCATACATAAGATTTCAAAGTTATATTGATATGTAGAGAACAGAAGAAGTTACTGGGGACACACTGGACGCAAGATTGCACATTTGGGAATTAGTTAATTAGTGTAATGAATAATAACTATAAATAAAGAATACAACAAGGCTACAAGAATCTACAGCTAATAGGTCTGCAAGACTCTAATTTGGTACATTGCTACCATGTGCTAAATGTAAATGTCATCATGCTATGACACAAACAACAAAAATCTTAACATGCAGATGTGGGAGCGTATCTGTCTCCACCCTAATCATAGAACTGGGGAGCAATGGACCCTCTGAGCATAGGACCTTGTGCCACATTGTTAAGTACAATACAATCTGGAAAACATAGGATCCCAAAAACATAGCCATGACTTCACTGACGTTAAGCAGGTAATGTTTAACATATTGAACTATATTTTAGTATGTAAATATACTAACATTTTCTGATTAGTACCTAATAGGAAGTACAGCTAAGGCCAATAAATCACCTATGAGTTGTTTAGAGTCTTTAACATGTTATGTAGTATCAATCCGGAGGTGGAAATATAAATAAAAGTCAGGCGATCGTCAAAGTCACATCGTCTTGGGACAAGGAAGTTCTGTTTAAAAATTTTATGGTTTTATATTTTTTAATAGATTAAGTTAATATTTTAGGCTGACTTTAAAACAATCAACAGACAAAGAGACAGTATTTCCATTCCTAAAGCCATGCCACCAACAGGGCTCAAAATATTTTGGTCACAAGCTCAGTAAGCTAAAAAACTGCAACCTTAACTGTTAGGTAACTCATGATAGTTATCGCTTGGTGTAAGAATCTAAAGGACACAATTGCAGTAGGTCAACTTCCTCTTTTTCTAGCTTTTATAAAAAATCATACTGTGGCTCACTTGTCTCTATGTAAAGGCATGTAAAAACAATCAATTTATTATTGTTAGCTCTGGAGTGAATGAACATCACATGTTGAATAGAACATTATCAATACATCAGTCTCATCAGTTGTGAGAGAGATACTGCCAAAAAGAAAACAAAAACTAGTCTGGACAAGATTAAAATCAAACCTGCACCAAAAAGGACATTGTGATGCATATGAATTGGAATCTGGTTTGCAGGACCAGTTTTAGCTGTGTTAAAGAGGATGTAGTTGTGAGAGGGAAAACCTGCAGCTTTATACTTACCTAAAAGTGGCCTGACAGGTTTTTCTTAAAGTGCACTTTGAACGTGAGACAAAAAACTTACATGTTGAGATTTGGTGCAGAATAGGGTTAAACTCATGTGCTTTTTGTGTACTTGTTTCTCATACAGTATATCTGCTAAAGTCACAGCAGGTGTATCTTAAACAGGGAAGCTGGCAATTATTTATAACAATGTAAAATAAATAAAAATACACATCTTAGGAATTGTGTAATCTAAAAAGACCTTTCAAACAATTTAAAAATATGGGTACTATATTGTTTAATTAAACTGAAAAACAAAACATAGGACCATATGAGTTGTATGAAAAGTTTTGTGTAGAATGTAATCAGCTATTTAGGTCATTGGTGAGGAAGTAGTGTAAACATAGACAGACAGAGATAAAAAAACAGACTATCTAGGTCTCCTTTCAAATGAGTGTCAAACCATTACCTACATAAAACCAGTGCAATCATACGTATTTAGGCCACAGAAGATCAGAATATGTTACAATCGGTTTCTTTTTCATTCCATCTGCATCTTTGACACTGCCATCATCATTTTTAGCTTTTGTAATCTCACAACAAATTGAGCATAATAACTTTGTTGTTCTACATTAAGAGGTTATATAAGCCCCATTACACTGTAGATATCGAGCTTAGATTTACATGATAGGCTTTGAGCATTTTAGAGGAGTTTTACATAATACAGCTCTAACAGTCAAAACAAAGGCTGAAAAAAGTTTTACAACTAGATATTTGCAATTCACATGAAGGCAGCAAGGTGGTTCAGTGTAAAATAGGTGGATACATGTTGCATGTATGTCAAAAAGACTGTTAACCTGCATGGTCTAGTGAATTTTCACCTGTATTCTCTTTAGCTTCCTCTCAAGACCTGCATGCTGGGATAAACCGGAGACTCTGTGTTCAGATTGTTACCCTGTCTTTAAACTGATGCATGCTGTGCGAGATTTTATGGATTGTACCAAACCTGATTATGAATTTTAACTTGTACATAAAAACAATAAATAAAAATATCTGTCATTACCTCAGTTTTTTAAAAATGAGGTTAAACTACAGCATTTTTTGGCTTTAGACTTTACACACAAAAATATTTTGCATGTATTCTGCCCTACCTGACATTTTAAATTGAAAATGAAAATGTGAAAATTAGTTTTTTTGGTCACTTCTCCTCCAGTAAGTCACCACAGGCAGGTTGACATTTTTGGCATTAAGTGAAACACCTAGACATCTATTTTATGGGTGTTCATTCAATTTAGTAACAGACATTCATGCCAACCCCATGTTTAACCAAAGTAACTCTGGTGAGCCCCATCTAGAACCATCATCAGTTCAAATTAATCCAATTCTTGGTTTTGATTAAACTCTTCCACAACAAAAAACACATTAGCCTCAGCTATACTTTGTATCTCTTGCTACTTAGGAAACTTTGACATCCTTTTTTAAACTAAGCCAGTGAACAGAGTTGATGTCTAAACAGTAGTTAACCCTTCCATTGTAAGCATGTTAGCATGCATATGTTAGCATTTTGCTTCAGCCCCACAGTAAAGAACATTTCTCAATGGTACAGCCGCCTATAGCCACTAGCATGGATGCAGACTAAGTTGTTTTCACTGTATGTGCTGCTTTGCTATATCAAACCCTTAGTGGACCCCATTGTCCTTTTGTTTGTTTTTTCAGTTAAGTTTTGCGCTGCACCTGCAGTGTTAAACAGCTTACTGTCATCTAGCCTTTATCCTATAATATGTGTAATGATGTAATTGGTTGTACTACTGATATAATTTTTTTTAACCTCATATTTCCTGAAATAGCAGAAATTTTTCACTGGAAACCCTTTTTCATCTGATGTTGAAATAAACCTGAAACAAAGCCTGTTTTGTTAAACTAGTTGCGCAACATCATACAGAAGTGATCCAGTGACCTCCTGGATACAGCTCATGTGGTTCCAGTCCAGAAGGATGACTTCTGTCTCATGACAGACATCATGGTAACAAATCCCTCAACTTTCAAAGATGATTTTCAGTCTGACTGAGAAGTCTATGCTGTGAATAGGGGTCCTTTTATATCAGGGATTTGTACATGTGTATCATGTATATTTTGCCTGATAACTGAACATCCTGTCTCCTTGATATGACCTTTGTTTTTGTTGTGTCTTACAGAGCCTTATGGTCATATGACGAATTTATCACAGCATCATAACACTATTAATAATAAGACTAGCACAAAAAGGAAATGACGAACAGTCAGCCAGTTGTCATCCACATCAGTTTACGGCTTAGCAGCATCTGAAAAAAAAAAACAACTAACAACTTGTATTAGAAATAAAAAGGATGTTCTCATTCTGCTGAAAGCTCTTTTTGCAAAAACAGCAGATTACTGCAATGCCTTTACTGAAAATTTCCCTTCTATCACTCTCTAACAGCAGAAAATAATTTTGAGACATTTTTTACTTCTGAATGTGTCTGATGTTTTGTGTGAGCGTGAGTAAAAAACAAGGACACATGAGTGAGATTAAAAGAGGATGTGGGTAGGCAGTTAGGTCTTAACATTTCTCTCTATTCCTGTAACAGTAAGCAGAGTAATACTTGTGGGATTCCCATAGACAAACTTCCTTTTGGGTATTTTTTTGAGATATAAATGTAGTTTTGATTTTAAACATTCCTTCTTCATTAAGATGAATTTTTGAGGGTGACATGTGATTGCTGTACTGTTGAGTGAAAGACTGAATGGTTAACAGAGTTTGGGTGAATGATGGGAGGGGTGTGATACATATTCAAAAGCATGAAAGGGCGATGACACATGAGGACTGATGTAAGAACTGATGCTGTGTAGGCGAGAGGGTTATGTGTCTTATTAGCACAGCCCTGACTGAAGTTTTAGCTGTTAACCCTTAAACCTCACTGATTTGCATTACCACCTCATACTGTGCAGCCATACACAGTTTAAACCCACATAAATTTTATCCAATTTTTTTCTTTGCATTTAGTGCTATTGATTAACTAAAATCCTTCCAAAGACACCAAATGTGTGAGGAATAATTTGGGGAAATGTGCATAAAATTAAGGAATCTGAAGTATTTCAATATGACTAAATGGCTGAGGCACAAAAAAGAGTATTTATGTTTAATTTGAATGTTTTACTAAAAAGTTTCTGTTGTCTCAATGGGAAGCAGAAATAGTTGATAGTGCCACACAATGTAAATAAGATGTATTCAGCCAGATGTTTTAGGGAAAAAAAGGTGATCTGTATGTGAAGTGTTGAACTATATGAAGTTTTTTAGAAATACACCTGTAAACGCTCTTGTTCGAGATGGATAATATTAATGGCCCTTTCAGATATGCTACATATGGTGAGCTGGTTAGCTTAGTGTCCCACATACACTGGAAACAAACAGCAGTCTGTCTCAGTGATTTGAAATTTAAATAATGAGATATAAGGTCTAATTTAGAGAGCTGTAGATGAGTTGGTAGAGTGGATACTGTCTGTTTCCAGTGTTTGTTGCTAAGCTAACCTATCTGGCTGCAGGCTCCAGTCTCATACAGCACATGTATATCTTCTTATCTAACTAGTGGTAATTCACACACATGAATAAAAACATGTATCATGAAAAAAATATCGCTGTGCCTCCTAACAACACTAATTCTGATTAACTCTTCCTCCACTCCTAGTAACTTTTACATACTGGAGATGAATGTGTAGTTTTTTAATGCTAGCTTTTAATTTTTCATGTGTAATGTTAATCTTTGATATTATGATAGTAACACTGACTCCATGTAGCAGTAGTGCTCTGATAGGCTTTTCAAATAAAAATAATTAATCAATGGAAAACAATTCTAAAACAGTAATGAAATGGAAAACACCTTACACTTTGAGTTATTTATTTATAAGATACTTTCTCTTTCACTTGAGAAAGTTTTACTTTTATTTTAGTCATTTTTTATTTGAGTACAGATTTGCAGCACTCTACCCACCAGTGCAACTAACTCTGAGGAAGAAAAACAAAAAAGCATATTAAATCATAGGGGAGAAAAAATATGCCTTTGAAGTTTGAAATCCATAAAAATAACACGGACACACAGTTTCAGAAATGTGAGGCACAGTTCACTGTTCAGAAATGTTTGAGCAGCCTGCTAGACTATGCTGCTGTAGGCATTTCTAAATATGCAAACCACTAGGCAGTAAATATTGTACCATGAGTAAATATGTGAATGAACCAAGAAATGAATGAATCAGTGACATAGTTGCTTCCAGGATTCTTAAGTTGATATTTATCTATAGAAAAATGGGATTTGACCTTGTTTGTGTCTGTCTGTCTGTACATAAGAGCAGTTTTTAGTCCTTTTTGATTGTACATTTTTACATTTTATTTTATTTTTTAGTCTTACATTTTTAGTAATGGATATCAATGAATACAGAATACTTATTTTATTAAATATGTACAAAGTCTTCTTAATATTCACATTGAACACATTTTCAATATATTTCAACATGTAGCTTATTACAGATTATCATAGCTGTCACAAATCAATTTTGTCAGCCTGACAGCACTGATGCCTTAAATTACAATAATAAAAAAACACATAAGGCAGCGCTTAAAAGTCCACATTTGCAGATTTTTTTTTTCCGCTTTAGTGAGATAATAATGAAATTAAGATGGTGTGCAAATGAAGATAACAGCTCATGCACTTGCATGCTGGGTGGAAGTCGTTGTTTGCACCACTTAGACTTCCTGGTACCTCTCACAGAAAGTCCCCAGCATTTTACATGACATAAGTGTGGTGTGTCTGGGAAGTTTTATTCTTTACAGCAGATTTTACAGTATCCGCTAATTCATGTACAACCATAGCAATTTTTGGCCTCGACCCATTCTTTTCTATTAGATCAGCTGTGTTTGAACAAACCCTCTTCAGCATCTTTTTTTTTTTTAAACTGAGCTGACCTGTATAACATAGTCCCATAGGGCCATGGCCAACCCCAAAGCACGAGTTTCCCATCTCAGAACGAAGACGTGAGTGTGTTGACCTCCAACACATTTATCACCAGCAGTGATGCCATGAAGAGCAAACACAATAAAGTCTCTCAGGTAGTCCAGAATTGAGCTTAGCTTTGTTGTCCAGCATCTACAAACACAATGTCTTTGGTATTAGTTTTCCTTACAGCTTCACTGATTCTGATGTGGAGTCCAGGAGAGCCTGATAGATGTCAGACCTGAGGAAACGTGGGTAAGAGTCCTTCTCCATTAGGCTGTAGACGATCCTCTGGGCATCGTTGAAACACTCCGTAGTGGGTGCCTTAATGTTACGTCTGATTAACTCTCTGGTCTTGTGATCGATGTTGATCTGGAAGCAGAGGAAAAATAATAAGATGATGAGACTTTAGGGGCTAAAGTAGTAGCAGAGGTGGTATAAATTGTGAAAAGAATGTTGAATCTGTCAGCGTTATACACATACCTCTCTGGCAGCCTCAGCTTGGATGTAGCGTTTGAAGATCTTTTTGGCCCTGGAGGACATCCTGAAGGAAGACTTGATCTTCTTATAGTCTTCACACACCAGCCAAAACTCAATGTTTTCATCACTGAACTCTGATTTCAAGAAGGCCTGAAATATCTTCATGCCATCTAACCAGATCAAAAAGGTAACAGCAGTTAGTCAATGTCAAAGAAAAGTTTTAATTAAAAAAACTTAAAGATGGGACTAATTGACTTACATTTGGAAGATAGAAGTCTGTCCAGTGAGTGTGACCAATCTGACATTTCCTTGAAACAAAGCCTGCAAAAGAGGGATGCAGTGTCACACACAAATGAAACAAAATAACAACAGTTCAGATGTTTAATCTCCAACAGAGGTTTTCTATACTCACCCCTCAGTGTTGGAGACTTGAGATGATTTAAACCTCCTTATGTGTGATCCCCTGTTCAACCAAACAAACACAAACCGACAAGGCTTTTTTACTGTTATGTTCTTCACATACTTAAAGGTTGATCAGCCAGAGCACAAAAAAAGTAATGACATTGCATCAGTTAGAATAAAATATTTACCTGTCCTTTCTTGTCTTCTTGTTGTCAGTGTCCATGTTGCAGTGCTGAAGCTCCCTTGGTGGTGATGTGACCAGACTTGGCATCTCAACGGTGCGGTGTATATATGTGACTGTGTGATGGGTTTGCTCTTTGAGAGCTGTGAGATCTGCGACTGCCGCTCTGTCTGTTTGATAAACTCACTCTGTGTCAACTTATATATGTGAAGCATAAGTCTGAAACCAAGTTGATGAGTAGCGTCACAACATTGTTCTGAGCTTACCACAGAAAAAGAGGAAGTTGGGTATGACGCAAACTCGCACAGGCTGCCGTTCTAGCCGACTGTCTGAGCTGTGCTTAGACGTGTATCGTTAAATGTTTGGTTTAAAGTCTGGGGATGCAAATGGGGCAGCGGAAAATTCTGCTGCAGATAAGCAAATGCTGTTGGGAACTGTATGCTGAGGCTATTTTAGCACTTACACAGTGAAATTTAATTAAAACAGGTACTGATGTCCCCTCAAGCTTTGTGGATCAAGTCTATTAGATAAGTAAAAAACATTTCCATAACCACAATATCACACAATGTAACGAGCTAATGATTGCAGTAAAAAAGCAGCAGCATCCTGAATATGAACCATTCCTCTCATAGTATTATTTTTTTCTGTAAAGTGGAACTATTTAAATTAAACAAGCAATAAAAAGATCCTCTGTTCCAGTGCACTGTGACTTTGCTATTACAACTTTACTTTGCCTAGTTTGACGACTACCTTTTGTTTAATGGATGTTTACCCCCAAACTAGCACAAAAGCAAATGATTAACATGCACTAAATATGCTTGTTTGTTTCCTCACTGAGAGTTAGAAAAGAGAATACATGTCATGTCTTTAAGCTAAGCAGCTTAGCCAGTTAGCTTAGCTTAGCTGAAGCAAGTGAATAGTTATCTTGATTTGCTCCCAAAATATCAAAATCCATCTGCAAGCAAGTCCTCTAATCTAACTTTTGACAAGAAAGTGACTATTTATCAAATTAAGAAGTGTAGATTTGTTAACAAGTTTGTTAAAGAGAATAAATGAATTTCTGAAAATGCTAAATTATCGGCTCCACTTTATTTGCCTGCAAAAGTTACATGGTTTCACTAAATATTATGCACATTATGTTGAAATTAAGTTACACGAGGAGTGTTCTTTTGTTTCAAAAATCTCTTGGCTTCTGTCACGTCTCACATGTCTGGGACGTGACGTACAAGTAGTAGTTTAAATATTCTTGTTATTGTTCTAGCTTTTGTGTTGCAAGGGGTGGGTGAAGATAATTCTTAATTGATTCTTATTTTCTTGATTTTTTAAAATGTTGGTTAATACTCAGAGTAACTTAGTTGATAATGCTGTTACTTGGAGACTAACATTAACATGTGCAGCAGCAATCAGCAGTAACTTATGAGATCAGCTGACCAATATATGCTGCAACATTCAACCACCTAAACCAAATCTGAGGTGAAGAAAATAACACTGTGTTCTGTCTGTTTCGTCTCAAAAATGGCATGCTGTTGGTTAATTGGTCAGGGCAACACAATTTTATTGTAATTATACCTGATGCAATTTGCATATGTCAGTAAACTCCCTTGATCCTTGATCCTGGTACAATAAGGGTACAGAGAGGCTGATTTCCACTGCTGCAGACATAATGTTAATAACACAGCGGAGCACTTCTTGTCGTTTAGGCAGACAAATTCATTTATTCATCAATTAATACTGGATTTTTTAAAGAGGCTGTGAATCATTTCTCTTAAATGCCAGTTATGATTTATATTACATTTCAGTGGGCTGAGGAAAACCATGACTTGTTTGGCACACAGTCAACTTAAGCAAGAGACTGGAAATAGTGGGCCTTTTTTATTTTTATTCAGTCAAGAATTAGTTTGGAACAGAAATCAGTTTTAAACAAATCATGACCCTGAGAATCATAATCAAATTTAACAGGACTGAATCAAATGGTGAGGTTCTCAAAAATTCACGGTTGTACTTTCACCAAGTCTTCTGACAGACACACTTGACTTTGTGTCACATGACAAGTTTTCACTTCTGCCCTCTCTTGTATCTTGTTCTGTGTCTGACAGAAACTTGTACACAGGCAACACAACAACAACAACAACAACAACGAGGCAACTTCAGTCTTCCAGGCTGTTTTTTTTACCTTCTTCTTCTGCAAATGACTCGTTGCATTAAGTTTGTTTCCATTCTGTAGCTTCTTGCCATTATTTGATCTTTGACAGTGGAGCCAGACAGCATATACAAGGGGAAACAGATGGGGGGATGACATGAAACTTCGCCCACCAGAACCAAACCGCGGACACTGTGGTTGCGTGGTATGTGTTTAAGACAGTTTGGAAACCTCAGTGTTTCCATTTTAGATGAGATTGAAGCTTTTAGACACTGAATGAATAATGCTACCTCTATGACTTACACTTTTAAAATAAGATATCTATGAGTAGGTTACAGCTCTGGTGTGAAATCAGGAAACCTTTTTTTATGTACAAATCTTTTACCACAAATGTCAGAGGATATAGATTGAATTAAAACATTGAAACAAGCATTGAAACACAAACTCTCTCAATCTTTCCTTAATGTTGTGAGCTGTGTCACTGAGCTCCCCATTGGCCCACAGTTTATGTCCTCAAAGAGGTAATAAGGTTAAAGACTGTTTTATTCACTTCCCGCTTCAGTGTTGACAGGAAGTTGTGACAAAACCAAGGCTGTCACCTTTCATCAGGACATTCTGCTGAAATTTTTCAGTTTTTAACAGGAAACATCTTCAGTCCCTTTGTTTTCTAAAATTTGAATGTTTTAGTTCCTTTCTTTTCTGCTCTACTTCAGTTCTAGTGATGAAGCAGTATCACACAGAACTTTTTATGCAAAAATTGTTGCGGATGAAGGTCTCTTTTTTATGACTGATTTATAACTGTTTCACAAACCCCCCCAAAAACATTCATTTAGGTTTTACAGCTACATTGTTCTGTGATCACAATACTCAGCCTCTCAGACTCTCAAATGATCTGCAAATTTCAAATTTAATCAAAATTCAAATTTCTATCACATTTAAGAAAATTCTAATCCATTCACACCTCAGCCCAGCTCCAACATTAATCACAAATTTATTTCCAAATATCACTGTTTCAAATAACAAAAATTTAAATAGTAATAAACAAAATCGATATCAAGCAATGTTAATATATGACTAAAGAGCTACATGTTATCAGGCATAGTAACAGAGAATGCAAGAATCCTCAGTACCTTGTGACGTTTCCTCAGTTTTGTCTTTATCAGAAAAATACAGTGCTATAAAGCTTATTATCTCTACAATACAGGGGTCTGTTTACTTGGTTTGACATTTAGCATCACCAGCTGATGGGACCTTCACAGTTTAGTTAATTAGCTGCAGGCCTGACGAATTAAGTCACAGAACCACAAGTTTAAGTAAACTTGTTGAGTTGCATTCGAAGCAGAAGTAAGTCCTGTTTTTGTTTGTGTGAATGTTTAACGGGAAATGTTTCATGTCAGAATGCAGCTGTTGATAGCTTGTTGTGACATTAACTGTTATCGCAGGCATTTTCTTTATCGGTGGCAACACCCGTTTGTGGCTTTCCTTCATCAACTGTTGTCACCCTGAGAATTATAACTTTGCTCAGTTTCTTTCACTTTTATGTCTTTCTCGCTTCCTGCCAGTAACATCTGCTGTAGTTATGCAGGGTTTGACCTGACCTGCAGATTGCAATGCGTCATAACTACAAATGCAGACCAAAGACTGCACCCAACCCACTTAACCTGTCTCTCGCAAATAGGTGACTGTAACCAGAGTTGTCTTAACTAGAGGAAGCAGTGGGGAGATGAAAAAAACAGTGTTGTGCAGCACCTCTTAAAATAAATCCCCGGTACATATAATGTCACTAACACAAACAGAACAAACTGTACGTCTAACACCAAGCAGTCACATGGAGAAACCACGCTGTGCCTACTTCCACTTTCTAAACACAAAAAAACACATCAGAATATAATCACGCTATGTTTGTATGTGCAAAAGGAGAACGAAGTAACTGTAAAATTTTGTGCTTCATGTTTGATTCACCTCCTACTTGCTGATCTAACCCCTCTCTATGGATCTAAACATTATGACTATAAGTTGGTGGCTTTGGAGGGCTGTTTTATTGCACTGTTTTGAGTTATACAAAGAGGATTACATAAACATGTAAAATTCAGTGTGCCTAAACAAATACTGGAAACCTACACTAATCTCCTGTTGGAGGGGGGAGATTTACATAAAGGACACTGTGCATAGTCAGATGATTTTTTCCATCACATAAGATTCAAAGTTGAGGTTTGAATTCTTTCAGATATTTTCCATAAAGCATGAACTCGCCTGGGAACATTAAACCATCTGAATTGCCTCCAAAAATGCACTCCCGCCCACCAGCCTGCGCCTGGCATTTCAGGCAAATTGAACTACAGACAGAGTTGATTACTTCAGTTCCTCTTCACATTATATTAAATGCACCGACTTCTTCTAACTGCAGCTGAGATGTTGCAGAAATACACAAAGGGAAGGCGGAGAAAGTGTGAGGCTTTTGGGGTTTTTTTTTTGGTAGTTGTTGTCAGTTGGATCTTCATGTTTTTGAGTGATGCTGTTTGAAGAACTCTGTTGCCATCTGGTGTATCTTTCACCCGATGAACATATTGCAAACTTCTCTGACAACAACAAGGTTGATTTGTATCAATTTCAAAAGGACCACACCCAAACATCATTCATCTGGACACATTTAGTTTTAGTTTTTAAGCTATTTCAAACTATAAATAGACACTAAAACATCTGGAAGTACACAAAAAACAAGACAGATATTTTAACAATACACTCACATATTTATTTGTACATGAAAGTTGTATTTCTCAGGACAGATTAAGACTTTTAATCGTTTAATCATTTTGATAATGTGTTGATAATACTTTACAATTAAGAAATTCTTTTTATCAATAACTTCAATGGGGAGAAGAAGAGAAAAAAGACACTCATAGTGGAATCATGTGCACAATTTCTTTTAAGACTTTTTTTGTTACCTTAACATAATTAAAGAGATCAAATTTAATACAAGCCACAAATTCTCTTAAGCTGTAACTGACTACTGAGTCACACAGATCGAGAAAAGCTATTTCTGTTACACTTAAGGATCTGGATTGTCTGGCATGAACCGGTTATCCACACTGAAATGAAAGAGTGCTACAGCAGATCAGAGAGAAGACTTTGCAAGCTCCCGTCTGAGAGGATCTCAGTTTTTAGAACAGTCACCTTGAATCAGTTCTCCTCAGGAGTCCCTGATAGATGTCAGACTTTAGGAACCGCGGGTAGCAATCCCTGGCCATCAGACTGTAGATGAGCTTCTGCGCCGTATCAAATGAAGTCAGGGTGGGCTGGGAGATGTTCTTTGTTATGCTTTCTCTGGTATTGCAATCTATGTTGATCTGGAATCAAACAATATTGCCAAGGGGCGTCTTACAGCAACTCTTTTCATCAACATTCAGCTTAATGCTCTGAAGAAAAGTGCACATAACGTATAATTCTGCAGTTTTGCCACCATGAAATGCACAAATATGCAGCTTTTTAGCAGTCACTATAGTCTTGTTAAATTCAATGACTCTCTCAGAGCATGTTTGTAATTTGAAGCTTTGTTTGTTTTGGTTTTTTTTGTTTTTTTTTTTGTTTTTTTCATCTTGGAGTCATTTACCTGTTTGGGTGCTTCAGTTTGGACAAACTCTGAGTAGATCCTGTTTGCAGAGGAGATCATCTCCGGGACGGTCTTGATTTTTTTGTACTCTTCACAGGCGATCCAAAACAGTATGTTTTCCTCACTGTACTCCGATTTCAGGAACTCCCGGAAAGCTATCTGTCCGGCTGGAAATCACAGAGGAGTTTAAGTGCAAAGCAAGTGTATATGCAATCCATATATACATATATACATATATATATATATATATATATATATATATATATATATATATATATATTGGAGAAGACTCTCACCTTTACAGCTGAGGACTTTGTCCACAGACTCACTCCAAGTCTCAACATCCTCCAGTGGATCCTTGGGAAAGCAACACAATCTACCCTTGAAAAGAGCATAAAGATCTATCACTAGCCCAGTTACCCTTGATCTCCAAAACTTACACCATCTGCAAATGACGCTGACAGACTGAAATTAAGAATAATTTGTTATTTGTTGTGTGTAAAGTTTTACTTGTAAACATTCAAATTAGTACATGGAGCTGACAGCAACCTCCCGTCACTAAAATCCCCCTCAGAGATAAAGGCTCATTGCAAGGTGAGACTTACAGTCAGTGAAAACCTCCTTGATATTTTCCACATGGCTGCTGTAAGCTGTTGTCTGCTGAAAATAGTAATGGCCCAATAATCAAATATGCAGTAACTCACTTTATCGCCATCTCCTCGTCCTCTACGAAGGGAGACAGAGATAAGATCCAGCCAGACTGAAGATGGGGTTGTGATTGTTTGGAAATAAAGGAGTCAAGTGACTGAACAAAACTTAATGACCCCCCTCCCAGAATGATTGGAATATATGGAAAACTGTATGCAAAGTGTTTTTGTTGGGAGAGACAGGGCATCCTTCCACATTCGTTGCACCTTGAGGAGAAAAGACCTTTAGCTGTGATTTAGACTGAATGCACCTGCTGTCCAAAACAGAGCTCATCAACATAAATGTGAGAATATGAGGGTGGTAGATAGGGGGATAAAAGATAACCAAAGACCAAACAAAATACCTACGTTCATTAAAACACAAGATTTCCAAACTTTAAAGGCATGAGGTCTCTTAAAAATACAGCAAAAACCTCTAATACCTGTCCCTAATCTAATTTTGTCATGAATATACATACTGCATATAATAACTACTGAATGTCACTAATTGCAAAAAATACATTTCATATTTGGGCACTACAATGAATGGACACTACAATGAATGTTTCTTATTTAAATTGAGAGACTTCAGGGGGAAGAGGGTGAGGAAAGAACCCCAGCACAAAAAAAAGAGAGTTTTGTGGCAGAAAAAAGAATAAATATTTTAAATTTGCTACATTGAAGTTGTGGCACACTTGTAACACCTCTATGGCCCACTTGGGGGGCAAGGTTGACCAGGACTTTGAAAAAAACTTCAATTTAATCCAATAAATCACAGACCAATGAATACTTACATTTTTTCATCACTCAGTCAGCATAATAATCTAGTTTTTCATGGGTGTAATAACAGACATGGTGACATAATGGCCTGCTGTGGTGGAGCACAAATTCAGAAAAAGATTTAACTAATGCGATGAGCAATGGTCAGGCAGCTCCAGGAGAGATCCTGACCATAAACAAATAGCCATAAACAAATTCAGCATTAAGGGAAAGGCTTGTCATCCGACCATTTGCATATCTGCGGGGCCTCTTTTTAATCAAAGCGACAAAAAGATTAAAGAATCACAGATTTATTGATTTGCATCATACAACACCGTCAGCGGATGTAGGTGCTAATTGACTCTTGAAACAGAAAAGTCGTAATTCAGATATTTGCATGTTCTGTTTTAATATTAGCGCTTGCTTTGCAATAAAGAAAAGTTAATGTTGAAAAATCACCAGAGTCAACAGCCATGCCAGCAGCTCTGTGAGGCCAAGTTCATGCTGCTGTCACATCATGTCAGAAAGACAGGAAAGATTCCCATGTTTCACTGTATCAGACAACCCCAGGAGGTTATATATTACAAAGTTTGCTGAGTCAGGGTAAAAAACAGTGTATATTGACTATAAAATACTAAATTCACTAAATGTGAGGATTTAATAACATTGGCTGGGCTTTAGATTAAATTAGGTACCCATGGTAGCTTGAATATTAAGCACTGCGTTATTAAATGTTATGCTGATGTATCAGACCTTTTAGAAAAGTCTGAGTTGTTTCAGTTGTAACAACATCTGGAAGTTGACATGAATGTGACATCAGCCACAACATTGCTTTGGGCTAAATGCTAAAGCTAGTATAATGTCAATATGCTGATGTTCAGCAGATGTAGAGTTCATTGTGTTGCCCTTTTTTAAGTCTCATGTAAAGGCACTAAAATGAGTGTGAGTTGGTACTTTCCAGCAGAAGTTTTGGTAGTAATTTAATTCGATATATATGAATTTAATCTCAAACTTAGGTATTAGACAAACTGAAAATTTAACCTACAGGTGGAATGCATAAACTGTTAAGGGATCACCACCTTTCCTGCCACTGAACTGCAGGTAAAATTAATGTCTGCAACAAATTTAACAGATATCTATCATGCAGTTGCTGAAAAAAAAATCCACTCAACATTATAAATAATAAATGGCAGTTTATTCTTGAGGGAACATGAATGTCTGTACAAAATTTCATGGCAATTATTCGAGTAGTTATATATTAAGCATCAATTGTGTACACTTACATCAATGGGTGTTTGATATAAATGATATGTTGTATGTATCTATGTTTTGAACGCACTTACATACTTTCTGATGACCAATTTTTTATGATCTAGAATAGATTTATAGAAAAAGTTAAACTGAATTATGTGATATGAGATGCACACGGCGAACTTTTTGCTCTCCTTTAGGTCTACTGACTGCACACAGGTCATTGCACACAGTGAATTATAATATTTACATCATCATAAGTATGTCCAGTGCATTTTAACCTTTCCCTACCTTCCTGACTGCTGGTGGAGACATGATGGGCCCAAACAAACCAAGAATGTAAATCACAGCAGGTGATGGAAAACACCCAGCCTGCTTCTATTTGCATGTGTGTGGATGCACCAGGTTGAGGAATTTGTTTTTCAAAAAAGGCATCGCCAGGAAAGATATGAGGACAACCAATATACGGAGGAGTGTTCCCTGTGAATATCCAAGATGTTTTGTCTTGTTGTGATTTGCCTTTTATGTTTTTAAACCAGAAGTTGATTTAAGAGGTCAGTGTTTTCATTCAAGGACAAAAAAGGACTCTGTGCAATACTGAACAGGTTTTAGTTTAAGAGCACTGATTTGTTTTCATACCCACATCTTCAATGAAATGAGCTGTCTCCTCTTGGTGACACAGAATTCACTCTCACCATAGTTTCATACCAAGTTGCACTTGTTTAAACTGTACACAGGGTGGCACTCTAGTCCTCTCTGACCAAGTGTATCCATTTTGCAGATGTGTGTCAGTGTCCGCCTTTTTCAGTAACTGAAAGCATTGAATTTGTGTGAATTAGTTTTTCTTCAGTGCTGTTCTGACTTGCTTACTTCATCTGGACATGAATATAGTTTAGATTCTTCTCCTGAAGCTTTTCAGGATCCTGACGGCCGCTGTAGGTTTCAGATGTAATCCCAACACCTATTCAACCCTCAGGGGTCTGAGAGTGTCTTTAGACACACAATGATTTTTGTATGCTCTGATGGTGTCGTCAATTGAACAAATGTAGGCAACATTCTCTGATTTCATTAGCTTTCAAACCCCTGACAGTAATCCAGTAAGCATGCCTCTGATTTAATCAGCGGGTCACTTTTCTCTGCTGACTTGAATCATAAAAGCAAGACAGCAGGGATCCTCAGATGACCTTTGTTTTTACCTACTCTCCCCATTTCAGCAGTAAATGTTGTCCAATATCTGATGGCCATTGCATAAAATATCAGAACACATAAACAATGATGTAAGAGCTCTAGACCAGACAATGACTTGACCTTGGAGAAAAACACAATGAGAATAAAGTCAAGTTTCAACAATCTGCAGCATTTTTTATTTTCTCTTAACAAACTTTTTTCACCTTCCTTTTAGTTGAGGAAAATAGTATGTAATTATGATTATATCCAATTCAGCTGACATACAATAAGCATTTATTGAGTTGGTTTCAATTATATTGAGCCCTCAGCCTTCAGATATTGTTCACTGCCTGCAGAAACTTGCCACCTATTTTTTGATGAATCTATATGTATTCCCCTACACAAGTGCATGCATTTATGTGTGCTACCAACCTTCAGTTAGAGAACACTGGATACAAACACCTTGAGACATTCAAACTGAATGCAGTCTTGCACTGATTTTTTTTAGCTCTGTAAATATCTCTGCAGACCAACAGCAATGAGTAGAAAAAGGAATATGGAAGTGGAAAATTCCACAATTCAATATTTGAGCCTGGAATTTGGCAAATGTATTACTAAATTTGGCTCACGTAGAGTTAGATGAAAGCTCCTGAGATGGGACAAAGTGGTTCTTAAAATGGGAACCGGCAGTGTAAAAGTTTGTATAACATTGCCCAAGGGTGTAAAACTACTGAAAGACTTTGGCTTAGATTGAGGAATCCTTTTAAAAAAAACACTCCTTTTAGTTTGAAAATCTGTGTAAAACTCCACAATTAGACACCTTACAATAAATCCTTTTGTTTTATACTCCTCTTAGACTGGCGTTCATCTCATTTTACAAGCCTCATATCTCCAGGCAAACTACTTTCCTACTCTTTTGTTTCCCTTCAGAGGTTCTACAATGCATCTTTAACATGCGGATGATTTCAGAGGCTTTTAGCGCAGACTGAGTCACAAATCTAAATACCTATGGGAAGGAAAAAGGAAATCTGCCAGCAAATTCTTAGCAGGCAACTAAACTTCAGCTTTGATGAATTTGGCAGGCCAGTTGAGCTCCTACCTTTGTTAACACACCGTTACATTTTATATTGCTTCTCCGACTATTTGTGTGAGAAGACAGGAGGAACTGCAGCATATGCATGCTGCTGCTGTCTAGATGGATGCATAATTAATGTGAACTGTGAGGTATTCCACGCAGGTCTTTGTTAAATGGAAGAAACTTGGGCTAAGATGGACTTTATCCCTCTGAAGGCTCCTACAAACCCTGCCATCTGTGTTAATAAGCCAAACTGGCTCTCTGTGGATATCTGTGTATACAACTTTATGCTGTGCACATGTATGTACTCGCATACATTTTTTCTACATGCATACACATGAGTTTTGGAGGCGAACTCAGTGGGATAACTGACAGTTTCAAATTAATATGTATTTTTCTTGGTAAAAAGTATAGCTTGTGCATACATATACAGTAACATGAATTATTTGTTGCTGGAGTGGTGGGGGTTGATAAGGCCGATTAATTTTTCAGTGTTTTGGAAATGGGTGCTACACATGACTGCAATTTCTCCCACTAGTGTTACAGGTGCACATTACAGCTCCATTTGTCACATGTAGATGTGGTCATTCCAACTATTTATGACACAACGTGCACAATATGATTTTATATTTATTATTTATTTGAGTTACTCCACATATTATAGTATATACATTTTACAACAGCAAGGCAACACATATGATTATAGAAATACATAAATTATATTAGATGGTTGCAAACTGAAATACAGGAATGGACGTAATGATATAATATTAGTATTCAAATAAGACATATGGATTTTCTGTATGTAAAACACTGGATTTATTTAATCAATAACAGAAACAGCAGATAAATATATCCGTCATTAAAAAGTGTCAGGGCTATGCTGTCACCACGGCTGCAGCCTTCCACTGCAAGTTAGTTTTAACGGGTCGGACAGTGCAAGAATTAAAACCGTGAATTCTTTGAGTCAGATATGGTAAAATTAGCTTTTACACCATATCAGCTGTGTTAATGTTGTATAAGGTGCTACTGCTGAATTGGAAGACAAAGCAATTGAAGTGTAATGTGTCTGAAGTCAGGAGAGAGGCCTCAGTGTGGCTGCCTGTACGGCTGGCTGAACACTGTCAGTAGCATGAAGGAATTCAGCTGAGATTCTGTCCCCAACTGTCCCATGGTGATTTAAGTTTTGCAAGATTTGAGACGTTTTGAAAACCACTAATAAGGGTTCAGTCCACTAGCAGAGCAGTGCAGTGCCTCTAAGAAAGAGAGTGAACTGTTTCACGAGCGCTGCAGGATAATCTTGCTTTGTAACATGACCACAAAGAAAACCTGACTCTCACTTTGAGGCCAAAAGGTGTCTGTTTTTTTTTTAGATAACCACATGACTCTGACATAGTGGCTCTGTGACCTTTATATATTTATGTTCGTAGCTGAAAGGCAAATGGTATCAAGTTGGACATCTTGGGAAACATGCTGATTTGCTTTTGTGCTGAGAATTGAATGAGAAAAACAAAACCACTTTCATGTCTATACAGGAGAGACAAAGCTACAACTAGCAGCAGCTAGCTAACTTAGCATTTCATCAGTTTGAAAACTGTGTGCTAAGCTAGCTAGCTGCTGACAGTAACTAAAAGTTACCGTGCATGCTCAAAGTGCTAAGAATCTTCCCATTTAGCTCTCAGCAAGAGTGCAAATAAGCAAATGTCCCAAAATGTTGACTATTCCTTTAAATTTTTAATCAGCTGTAATCTGCCATTGTACTACAAGATAATTCACTTTGACCCCTGTGGTTATAACAAAATAACACACAGAAGCTCAGAACCTCAGAAGCAAATTTGTGGATAATAAGCCTCTGCAACACACATTACGTATAAATAATAGTGCTGAAAATTGTGGATTATATAATAATTGCTTTAACAGACTGAGCTGCTTCGCCTACGTCTCAAATGTGTTACGGGGCCAAAGGTTAACTCGTGGCCTCGCCTCTCTCGTTGAAGACACAGGAGCGTGACCTTCTGCGAAACATGGTGGACCCCGGGCCTTTCCTCCTGGTGAGACGCAGATAAATGTCAGAGTGCAGGAACCTGGGGTAGGAGTCCTTTTTCATCAGGCTGTAGACTTTCATCTGGGCTGCTTCAAAACAGCTCTTTGTGGGCTGTGCTATGTTCTTCTGGATGGACATCTTGGTGTTGTAGTCAATGTTGACCTGTGTGAAATGAAATCAGGACATAATGATAAATAATGCAGAACAACAACTGCATACATGACACACCAACTAAATGCAGTAGATCTAACTTAAAGCAAGTCAGACATTGTGTCACACACTTTTGTTTTGATCTGAATGTAAAGAACAAGACAATAACAGAACACAGGCTGCATATAGAGTCTAGCAGATTTGTTTTCAGCTGAGAATACAACAGATGGTGGCAAGAAGAAAAGGGAAACCAAAAAATCCACATGGAGACTTAAGTTAAAACCACTTGAAACAGTGGACAAAATAAACATCTGCATGATTATATACATGATATCAAACATGAAATCCATTAAGGACTGTAAAGATGCTTAATGCTTGTTCTACTTAGAAATTAGCTTAGTTTTGTTGGCATCAAGTGGCATCAGGTTCATTTGAGCTTAAAGCTCAAACAAGCAATGGCTGGCACACATCATCAGCTCTAAATATATCACTACAGGTTTAATTTTATTGTTCCCACTTTTTGGAATGAGTTGTTTGTTTAAAACTACTGAATAGCACAGTAGTAATTAGGGAGGCTGTGCATTAACTCTGTTTTTTTTCTTTAAAGACAACCAGTGGTGACGCTTCGCACAAGGCGATAAAAATCATTATCACTAGCACCTCTCTTGAAATAATCATGTGACTGCACAATAAATTTTAAATTTTAAAGGTTACATCGCTTTTGTTTGGATCTCCCTCTCATGCTACTGCAGCATCCTCCAAAAAAGTAACTTTCATATTTACACATACATTCATCTTAGACTGAAAGTGTGTGGGTGATGCTCTCTCCGGCTCTGCAGAGGAATGTCAAAACCTCAAACCAGACACAAAACTTTTAACGGTCAGATTGCTGCAGGGCCTGAGAGCACATTGAACAGTGGTCTCATCATCCCTGCAAACGTAACGGAAACCTTTGAAACTGCTATTGTCTCACACAGAAATAACTCAACCTGCTTTGCATTTGGTGCATGCACGAGATGCAGGACCTCAGCCAGCTGCTGCTCCTAACAAATGTTTACAAAGGTCAACCTGCTGCAGGCTCATGACTATGCAGTGCTTAAGAACTCACTCACTGTTATTTTTATTGCAATGAGATAAATATCTGAAACTTCCAACAGCTCTCAGTGACAAATAAGCCTAAGAAGATACTGGACTAGTTTGCATTGTGTGAGTCCTTTATCCTGTTTTGCAGAATTACATCTGTGCAGTTTATGATAAATAAACATGCCATGCCATACCTCTTTAGGGGCGTCCGATTCAATAAAAATGGTATAAATATATTTGGCTTTGGACAGCAGCTTTGTATCAGAATCAATGGTCTTGTATTCTTCACAGGCCAGCCAGAACTCAATGTTTTCCTCACTGAACTCTGTCCTGAGGAACTGAGAGAAGGTTTCCACCCCGTCTGATGTAGAGAAACAGAGACACACTGTCAGTCACTAGGGTTACACAATACAAAGAAGAACATCTGACAACTGAAAGCAGCTGGATACAGATATTTTCTGAGCCTGATAAACAACATTTAATTCTAGCAAAATGTGTTAAGGAGGCAATATAGACTTTCCACAAATTTCTCATCCAAAAGTCGCTAAAATGGCCCTCCTGTGCAAACAACTAAGTTATACACAAAAATTTAACAGCTAAAATATACTTAAACACTGCTATTATCTTCATTATATGCCACTGACTAAATCATCAATTCCCAAATTAGCACACACAGGGTTTACAGTGTTTTACTGTGGCACAACCTCTGTGATTATGAGGAAGTTGCACAGTTTCTGTATTGCCCTCTCTGCTAGCAAACATTAAAGATGTAGTGAAACTCTCACTGCTCTCTCCATTAACTATTTATTGCCTCTGGCACTTTCTAACAGTTTACAATTCAAATGGAGCAAATTTTTTGACAGTGGGAGAAACTGTTTCAGACAGCAATTTGACACATTCTTGAAAAGCTCGGGGCATCACACTGACCCGGGTCTTTTAGCAGCTCTTCAAAGGAGTCGCTCCATTGCAAAGCTGCCTCTGGTGGGATGCTGCAAAAAATAAAAAATAAATCAGAGATGCGGTCAACTCTTTCCTAATGATGCAGCAAAACATGTTTTGGATTCTCATGAGATGACAAGATGCCATGTTTCTACAAGTGTTCAATGAGACATGGAGGTTGCTAGAAACTGAGGTTAGTAATGAATAATACTTGTCAAAAAGAACACTGCCAGTATTTGAAATGAATGGATTTTGCCTCACTTGCTTGGTGTCATATTTGTCTTTTTATTGGGACTGACGTTTTCATGAGAGCCTGACTTGGTGAGAAAAAGGCTTAGTCGGCTCTTCCTCTCCTTGTCTTTCTGTCTGCAAACAGAAGAGAAAAAAAACCCCCATCAAGTTCCAACTTTCGACGTGCTACTGTGACAACGCTCATCAAATCAGCAGCTTATCAGAGAGTTACCCCTCACAGACACATTTCCAAATCAGCTTACATGACACGCTATAAATTACACAACATTTCTGTGGTAGAAGTCACCAATGCACACGATTTTTAGTAAAAAAGGCAGCAGAAACTCATCGTGGAAAACAGCAGCTTTTAAAAGTTGAACAGCTGTCGTGGCCTTGAATCACACTCAGACAAAGTACATTTCATCTCTGCTATAGTGGCCTCATGCTGCTTTGAATAAAATACAGCTTTCCTACACAGCAAAACAAACTGTTGCTTAACCTCTTTCCTCGTGGTAAAAGTTGCACAACTCAGACTTCACATTACCTGCAACATTTACTAAAGTCCAGTATTAAATTGCTGATTTTAAACTTAAGTAAACATCTGAAAAAGAGTAGAGTTCACACACCAACCTGTTACTATCGTCCTTCATCTTTGGTGTCTGTAAGTCTTCTGGACCAAGCATTTTGAAATATGCTTCCTCCTTTGAGGCCATGTAGTTGAATTGAGGAAATAGAAAAAGAAGCGTCTCCATGCTGCACCTTCTGCGTCTGGCGTGCAAGCGGCAGGCCACAAATAGCTCTCTGAAAACGTTTTAACCCATCACTCGATGAACCACCTCGTCTTTTATAAACCCTGTTCACATTTCATTTCCCATACCTTTTGCTCTACTTCCTGTAATGCTTCAACCTCTTACTGCTATAACAACTCCATCAGTGACACAGAAAACCCCCTTAGGTTAAACATCCTGCCTACTGTTTACTAAGAC
>JAPZDY010000004.1:6912854-6936939 GCA_029783645.1 Ctenochaetus hawaiiensis | reverse complement strand
TCAATTAATTATTCAATTACACAGACTCAGGAGCATGCATATCATGAATGATGGGTCTGCTGGTTTCTCTGACTCTACTACACCTACTGGTAAATTGTTTGCCATGTAATTATATAATTTCTACCAAAAACAGTGATTGATCTGGTTAGTCACGTTGGACTGCTATTATTTTGAACACAATTGTGTTATTTGGGCATAGTAACTTAGCTTATAAGATATTAACATTCAGAAAACAGTAACCTCTACAATTTGTGGTTATATCTGTTAAGCTTTCTCAAAAAATACAGCCCGAACCATTAAATACTATTTAATGTAATTTTTTTTACCACCAGAAGTCTCTAAATTAAAACAACTGAAACAAAAGACACAGTTTGATGATGTAGTTAGGTAGAATGGGATCATAGGATTTGTTTATTTCATTCATAAATCAGTCACCATTGCAGACAAATCAGTGTTACTGACTCATACTGGTTACATATTTCTCTAAGTTTAACACTGATGAAAATATTTGTGTTATAATGTCTTGTTTCATGTGAAATGTTACGCATAATGTATTGTACTACCCAATTTAATCTAAGTATGCAATTTGGTTTTGGAGTAGGAAATGCCTTTATAAGTAATTAAGCTATTATATTTAGGATATAACAGTAAACACTGTCATCACGGACAAAAACCTCTGTTTTCTGTGTTTGCACATCAACACTGAAAACACAGACCTAAAACTTCATTTGTGTGAAGATGAAGGATCCAAATAGAAAAATAAATGCTAAAATAGAAAAGGATATATTAATAAAAATGTCTGTAAACGTGTGAACAAGGCTTGCAATAGACCTTGTTCATTCAGTTTGGCATGTCATTACAGGAAAGTACAGGCTCAAATTGTGGCATAAATAACAAGCACTTTACATTTAGATGAGCTACCTCCAGGGTCCTGGTATTGTGCTTCCTGATTTAACATAATGGCTTACAGAGCCACTTAAAGGAACTGAACAATCCCTGACAAATCAGCCTTATATGTGTTATATTAAAGCAATACTATGTAGTTTTCTACCTCAAAATGTGCTTGCCTGGCACTCTCTCATGACAACAGTATCGCTTTACCGTAACACGTCACAAACCAACATCAATACCTGTCACTTGGCTATAAGAAGCTAGCTAGCTCTCTAGTCTCAGTATCCTTGTCATGGCAAGGCACCCAAGAGACCAAAGAAGAAGTTGTTGGAGGAAACGAGGAAGAGAAGAAGAGAGAGTAGCCAAGCAAGGGACTAGACATGGGTTAATATATGGCAGGCTTTTACAGGTTGGGGGAAGCTTTGTGAATCGGGGGGCTGCAAGTCAGACACCAAACAGGCTATGTTACTGTTGGATTGATATGCTTGTTTCAAGCTTTGTGTATTATTTGTTGCACTTTATTGGCCAGTTGTGTCGTTATCTTTTTATCAGTAACCAATTCAGCCTATCCCGAAGAATTTTTAGCAGACAATGTTAGCTTGTTACAGCATGAAGCCAGCACACCTTGATGCATTAGCTATGCATGCTAACATTATCCGTCAGAGTTTGCAGCAGCAGGTCTCTATACTTTTGACCATTGCACGTTGCCTATGAGGGGGGAGCGTAACAGTCCAATGTGTTTTTTACGACAGTGCTGTTGTACTCAGAGACCTTTAGATGGCACGAAAGCACACAAAAACAAATTTCTACATAATACTGTTATATTATTCAGTTATTCAGTGTAATTGCTGTGACAAAGGTCTATTAACAAACCTTAAGGCCATGAGTTTGCTTACACCACCTTCATGCTGTTCACACATTTTGTGATCCCCTGTCTCTGTGATCACCTGTAGCCAATATCAAAGTAGAAACTGAACACTGGATCAAAGCAACAGAAGATTATAAAATAGATTAAAGTATTTTTTTCAGCAAGTTCGAGTCCAATTGTGCACTTTTATGGTGGAAGGGTGACTTGTTTTTCATGCTAGCATGCCTTTTCTACAAATAAATTGTACAGCCTGAAGAAAAACAGTGAGGTTTGCTGGTGCAGACTCTTACCATAGAAGACAGAGAATAAGCTTATTTAATTCTATCCACTGCCACCATTATTATGTGCCCATACACCTGCTACTCTCATCAGACACTGCACTGTGTTGTTTGTAGATGTCTCGTGATTCATCTGGTAAAGTAAGTGGACCTTGGTGTGATTTTCTCTTCCCTCTCTGCTGTGTCACTGTTGCTGTAGATTACATGAGTTCACCTGCTGTGGATGGCCCGATGAGCCTGGCTTCTGTTCTTTCTGTCATGTTGTTGATTTCAGTGGTCTTGTGCTCAATATTGACCTGTTCCCCCAGGACCTGCACAATCTCTCCTGAGCTCCTGGCATGTCCTCAGAGAGTCTCCTTCCTTATCTGCTACTGTTTTAAGATTTTGAAATAAATCTTACTCATTCAAATTGTTCCAGTGTTTTAGAAAAACGTGTGATTTTATAATTTATCACTGAATGTTGGTCGAATGCAATATATAAACTATGGAATTATGTAATTTTTTTGCCTGTTGAATGCAATTTGATTCTTAATAAATGCTTTTGAAACACAGACGTGTCACAGATGTAATCCTCATAAAAAGGCCAGGTTTAAAGCCCTCCAGGTGGGTTTTCAATGAAACCTTTAGAATATAAAAGGGTTCTTAGTAAAACCCCACTGGTATGTTAATGTTAACACCAGAAGTAACAAGGTTTTTCAATAGAAACCTCAAAGGGGGTCCCAAGGGAGACCACAATTCAATAGCAGGGCTCTCTATGCAAACTCTTTTAGGGGTTTCAGGTTTATTTATTGTATAAAATATTATATATCTGTATGTGTATATACTGAGTATATTCATATGTATTCACAGTCATGCATGTATAAAGATATTTACAGTTTAAACTAGGTGTCAGATTATTCAGTGGTTCCAGCTTTAGCATCAAACAAAACCTCTTTATTTTTTTCTAATTTAATTAAGCTTTCCCCCACTCTCTGATTTGTTGGGTGTCTGAGGAGAGTGGGGTGGTGTTTGTTGCCACTGAAATACCCATAAAGTTAAAAAAAAAAAAAAGGTAACTTATGTAGGTTTAATGTCAGTAATGTTTACAGAAAATTGAAGACTACTGAAAATATAATCTGTAGTAAATGTTACTTTTGTTCATCATCAAATAATAACCATATATTGGTCCAGTATTAGTTTATGTAGGGATGTGAGAGGTGGCAAGTTGAGCAGCTGGCTCCATAATGGGCATAGCCAATGTGCTGCTGATACATCAAGTCAATGTGTTTTGTAGTTTAGAAACACAAAAAGTGCTGAGACTGAGGGAAACTGCAGAATTTTACATAATGGAACTATTCTCCATTCTGCCAAGGATCTTATATTTTTAAAACTTTTTCACAAACAGTGTAAGTGGATCCATCTGACACTGATGAAATCCTATTGTTTCTTGTAAATGACAGACTTGAATATAGGACCTGACCAAACAGAAGTTAAAAACAACCTTTTCTGCTCACATTATGTGATGGTTTTGACTGTTTTCTGTATCTGTTCTCATTTAAAATAAATACACAGGATGCTGGCTTGAAGGATTTGGCCTGCTCAAGTACCAAACACAATTCAAAATAACTCTCACAGGTTTGTCTGGTTCACAGCTCTGTGATCAGGCGTGGGATTTCCCTCATTAGACTTTACAAGAAGGTTATGAGCTTCCAGGAAATGAGCTCTGCTTTTAGCTGATGCGTCTGTGAAGCACAAAGCAGACACTGTACACAGCAACATGGCTGCGCACCAGTGACATCATTTCCCTGTCGGTGAGTCACACAGGTGCTCCCTCCACAGATGAGAGGCGTGCTTGTGCTTTGGTGCAGACTGTCAGCTCACACAGCATGAAGTGAAAGGGGAATGTACAGGAAAACACCAAAATGTTTGCTCTGGTTTAATGTGAAATGGCTGTGAAATAGGAAATGACTCATCTGTGTATTTAAAATGTGTTGATTCTTTTGTACTGAAACAACATCAGATTTAGGAACTTACATTGAACCACTTCTCTTAAATATTTTTACAAATATTTTTAAGAACTCACATTGAACCTACCTGGTCGGCATTAAAGATTCAGTTTTTTTCTAAGTATTTTAAGATAAGTCATCACTTACTGTAATTGACTGTAAAGTATTTTTTTTCCTGATGAATCAACAGAAAAGAGGAAGCAATTATTGAAGAGGATAAAGATAAGATGACTAAGTTATGTTCTAAATATTACAATTATTGTTATCCTCAGTCTTTACTTTTACAGAGGATATATTGAAGAATATTCAGTAAGCCTCTTTGGATCTTGAAAATGTGTCAAAGTGAAATAAAATAATATGAGAAGTTTTGTGGTCAGAATGAATAACTTATGAACTTTTGACATCTGCTACTAGATAAGAAACAGCTTTATTTTAAGATATCACTTGACAAATATATAAATAATATATATCACTAATGTGATAAAAGAAAAGAAGGTTTTGAAGTGTTGACCAAACTAAGCAAACAATTTGATCACACTATCTCAAGCTTTTTAACTATTTTCTGATACTTTATGGCCAAAACAATTAATTGATTAACCAAAGAGATCATTACTTGTTTGCAGTCTAATGTGATGACTAATTTGTAGCAAAATGAGGGAAATATCAGTGACCATCTTTTCTACTGAATGAACTTTCTGCACTGGTTAACACTAATGAAAAAAGCCCAGCAGGTATTTGTTTTTAAATGAGCATTACACAAGTTGCTCTTATAGGCAATTAGCTCAATGACGCCACCTGATGACAAGTTAAGGAATCATAATGCAACCAAAAGATGAACATAAAAAACACAGGTCAAACCTATCTGGAGACTCTTTTGAGCAATTTGGTTTTCACGTATAAGAACTGCATCCGTGGGACAAAGACAGATGATTTCCCTCTCAAGTTTGGATTGGATGGAGGCTGGACAGGATGATGTATTTCTGTGTCTGTTAACAGTTTCACATACAAGATATGGTGTCAATGCTTGCACTGTGAGCCAGGAGCGCAGGCAGAATAGGCTTTGCAGTTTTTGCAGTTGCAAAATGCTGACTCGTTCCTGATTACCATACCCGCTGCTGGAAAGATCGTTTTTCACATTTTATTTTTCTCTTTCACCATTACGGTGTTTCAAATCAAAATGGACTGTCCCACCTACTCTTGTGAACAAATTGGCTCTGCTGCTGAATCTTACTTCCATTTCAAATGAGAATGAAATGCAAGTCAGATTCCAGCCCTGTGCCTCCCCATGAATATTGCATCTGATTTCGCTTACAGTAACACATTTTTCAAGACATTTTTGTTTAAATGCATTTTTTTTTTAATTTGGGTCTTTATCTATTTGAGTTTTTTTTTCTTTCTTAAAATATTCTATAGTATTCCTTTCTGAAGAGTATTTTCCTGCTGTTCAGGCACCAGAATATCAGCTGGGACAGAGCTACAGAGCTGAGTTAAGGGGACTATGCCAAAATGAGGCCTGCAACGTGAGGTGTTTTTTTTTTTTTTCTTTTTTGCTATGCACAGTTCCTTTGTGTAGACACCCTGAGTGATGTGGTTGTAAAGGGGCCTGGACAGAGTTCTTTATCATAGGTCTATGAGACTTTCAGAGTCTCTCCAGTAATCAGGTCCACATGCCAATAGTGATGGATTCTACTCTACGGCTACTCTGCCCCAGACAACACACACATACAAATCAGAATTTACATGCCCAAGTCTTTCTTGATCAATAAACATTTACTCCAGAGGAGGGACTGCATCTGCAAGCCTGTCTTTGTAATCAGATCAAACTTTTCTATTGATATATGAGAAAATGCACAAATGGAGATGACCTCTCAGAAGATATGTTCTGTCAATGCACATAAACAGCATGTATTGTTTTTAATTTAAGTCCAGAGTCGGGGATAGATTGCTATTACTGTCAGACACCAAGCAAATGTAAGTAGACACAAAGCCTCTACAGCTGCCAAAGTTATAAGGATGCTAATGACATTGCTGTAAAATACAGAGATCATTTTAATCAATTAGCTGAAAGCACTTGGGTCGCTGATTAAGCCAGAGAAGAAAGCGACAAATGGCTCTGCCCCTAAGGTTGGAGGAGGAGGAAGTCGCCCTACTCCAGCCAAGACAGATGTTGGAGCATGCCTGGACGCTGCTGGACTGCTAAAACTTTGCAAACAGACCCTTGATATTTCACATTCGACCTGAGTGCGGCTATAGAGCAAGAAATGTAATACACGTTTGACTGTTGAACTATGAGAGAACAGACTCATGCTGTGACACAGATTGGAGTTCGAATGTGAAGACCCTTTTTGCAGTTTGCCAAATCTCCTGCTGTCCTATTTTATATCACTGTTTATATCACTATTGTTTTTTTCAATGTAAAAATTAACATTTTCCTCCCTGGCTCTGCTAGAATATTAATTTTAACACTAAGGTGAAACGACAACAGTGAGAAATGGACTTAATGATTATTTTTCTGTATTTTCATATCATTATTATTTTAAATATTGATATTAATGTGTGTCAATACAGTTACCCTGGATAGGAAAACTTGAGCCCATTTTTATAAATACTAATCCCTGACATACTCAGTATTCCTGCATAAGTGAGAGTGTTCCTGCTTCTCACTGAAACTGTTTAACCAGTGCTGCTATCTCACCTGTGCAGCCAAGGGAAAAAATAGATAGAGTATCATGTCTAAAAGCAGGAAGATTTTTTTTAGATTCACTTACTTTCCCTGTGCAGGGAGGTCGGAGGCCAGAGTCAGCGACAGGCCAGCAGCCTTGAAGCTGGTGGGGATTCAGGGTCACCCTCAAGGACAGTTTGGTAAGAATGTTTTTGCAGAGCCCTCTGGTATTAAGGCCATAAACCCTGCTCAAAAGTGCCACCCTGCTGCCCAGAAGTCACCTCTAGAACACTTCTCCTGAAATATAAAGCAATGAATATAAAAATCCTTGCAACATTTTGCATTCATTATTGTCCTCTCATTGATTTGAACAGTTTTATTACTTGTATATCAGAGAGGACGGTAATGCAATTGCAGAGTGTCTGTGTCCTAATCTAAATAAAATAGAAAGGATTATGTGTGGCACAGTCCCATAGCAGAGTGTGTTTGTTGTAAATCAATACAAATCCTAATTGAACAATATCGCTGTGCAGTAAGCTCTCCTGCAGCTCCCGATCTTTTCTTTGCCATGTAGGAGATATTGAGTCACATTCATCGCGCTCCATGCTATCGTATCTCTAATTACATATTCACATATTTTCATTTGGACTATTTATGGTAAATTATGAAATGCTGCCAAGGTGCCACCTGCTTTCTCTCCTTCCTCTCTCTCTCTCTTCCTCATGCTAAATTATTGTGGGGGAATGAATCTTTCATGACTCATCATTGAGGTTGCTCTCCTTTCCTTCCTCCTCCTTCCCCCTCTGTCTCTCATCTCGTCTCCCACAGCCCCACAATCTCTGAGAGTTCAGTTCTCTTGCTCTCACTTTGTATGAGGCAAGTCTAATTAGAATGAATTATTTGGCTGATCAGTGGAACACATTGCACCAATTATCGGTGTACTATAAACAGACTCTTATCAGTGAAATCCCTCTGCCTGGGAATGTATGAGGATGGAAGCTTGATTAATATGCAAAGAAACAAGGTCACAGATAAAACTATCCATCGGTCAAACAGGAGACTCCTACAGGGGGACAAGAGGAGCCTCTGCTCTTTTTTTTTGTGCAGAGTGTTTTGTCCTAACTTGAGGGCATTCTCAGTTAGAGGTAAAACACATTATTAAAGTCTTAGAGTTTCAGTACAAGAAGTGTTCAAGTTAAAAATTTAAGGAATATTTTATACAGAGGCTCTAAATTCTAGCTAGGAATACAAACTGCAAATGTTATGTTAAATCTAATATTCTTTTCTCTAACATTGCTTTATAATAATTTATTTATGTTTGTATTTTGTAATGCTGATGGCTGATTTCAAAAGAAAAATACAAGCGAACACAACCTAAACATTGAAAAGTCAGCCATCAGTCAGAACCCTAGCTAGCTACAGCTAATAAGCCGGCTAGCAGCAACTGTGATTCAGCAAAATTTACAGTCACAAACTAATAAATTAAGATCTGCTTTTCATCAATGTCCAATGACTGATTTATTAAAAAACACAATTAATAAGAATAACAATTACAAATGGAAATCTGGTATCCTTGTAAGCAAAGTGCTGCAGCGTTGACATATTTTTTTAGCTTGAAGTAAGCTTAGCATTGCCCTACAGGTTCCTTTAACAAAAGTCAGTGTGATCTTATCGTTAGATTTTGAGTTGTTGCAGAAAATAAGCTGTGGCAAAAGTTTAGGACACTTACATGATGTTTAAAGTGTACATTTAATCACCAGAAATAAACAACTTTTATGCTAGAACAAACTACACAATAATCGCATGGCTTAAACATAATTTATGATGATAATACTGCACACCTAAACTTGTGAAGGTGAAAACTTTGACTGGATATAGTTTTTTAAAGGGTGAGTATAAAAACAATGAGTCTATTGCAGCTGACAAGTGAGTAACTGTGTTCAGCAAGATGATGTCTAACATCCCCAAACTTTATAGTTTATTTAGCCACTTTCTAGCAACTGCTGAAAGCTGATAAATGTATAAAAGCCTCAGAAATCAGGAGAAGTGTGTGTATTTTATGTTGTAGAACAAAACATTAAGTCTCATAAGCTTGTGTTGACCAGAGACATTATTTCAGGCATCTAACCAAATACCATATTTACACCATATTCAAACTGACAGGTGAAGTAGAAATGACAACATACATTTACTTTTGCTTAAATTTGGTTTAAAAGTAAATAAATAATCTAAGCTATTTATGTTTTTAGTGTTTATATTGACTTTGTAAACCTTAATCCAACCTGTAGAAAAACTATCAGTGGTACAATGAAGCTCAAACACTGTTATGTGACTGTTATGTGAAGTCCATTTTAACAGATTTCTCACTATACTGCCTTGAAGGTCAGTCAGTAAGTCAGCTTTGCTTTCTGAATCAAACAAGTGTGTGATTTAAGCTAGCACGCCAGCATTCAGGAAGCAAAAGAGGTGTGACATATAGCATAACAGCATTGGTGTCTAGAGTGACTTTTACACAGACACTGACTATAACCACCTCAACTGTCGACCTAACAGCCTAACAATGCCTCCCACAGCTGTGTTTGTGCATTGTAAACAGAATTACATGGAGAAATAAGGCCTTACATTACAGCCTTGAACAGGCTGTTTAAAAGGGGCTTCAAAGTGTCTCATAATGTTTACACTGCAGTTTTCAGCATTACAAGCCCGCTGTGCAGCACTAAATCTTGTTTAGTTGTTCCAAATACTTTGTGTTCTACTTATCACAAATCATTTGGGTCCCATTAAAGGTTTTTTAATGAATAAAGAAACGACTTAATATTCTCTGGTAGTGACCTGTGATGATTAGGAACATCATTAGAATCACCAGCCATCAAAGTGTAGGCTGATCCTGACTGATTACCATAAATGTAGACAAAGCAGCTTTGAAAACCTAATAAACGTCATGCTAAATGTGGCTTGTTTACAGTATAAATCGTATTGAAACCACATCCCACATGAAGCAAATCCCTACGCACCATATGTAGTTACATTTATTTTAACTAAACAGTGGAAAGAAAAGCAAGTGGAGGTGGGTTCACATTTTGTAATTCAACCTTCGTATCATGCTGACCCTGTGTGCGTGTGGGTGTGTGTGCGTGTGTGTGTGTATGTATCAGTGTGTGTGAAAGCACTGAAAAAAGTGTCGTTACTCTTAATAACTTGTGATGTTTCAAAAAAAAAATAAAACTCCTAAATTACCATGGCTACCATGTGTGCATATCAGCAGCAACTGTAAATACAATTTTAAACCACATTTGCATTATAGCAATCAAACAGTAACTGACCTGACACAAATTATTTAAATGAGCAAGTTAAAAAATTATAAAAGGAGACAGAATATGCAACCTTGTCATTTGCTGTAAGCCATGTTAGATATAGAAAAGATCTGTTCAGTTTTGGTTTGGTGGCTCATGCAAATTACGTGTTCCTGCAGTCTGACAAAAATCTAAAAATAGACCCAGGGCTTGCTGCTAAATTAAGGGAAGGTTAACAAAGTTCAACAGATAATTATGAATCTGTTTATTTGAGCCATGACAGGAGAAGTGACTTCCTGTACATGTGCAACTCATCACCTCTAATCCTCACAGAGTCTACTCTGCTATTCATACAGCTTCCCATAATGTATCATGCAGTAATAGTATGATGATTTACCACATTTAATTTAAAAAAAGCAATTTTTTTATGGTTGCATCAAAGCTGATTCTTTTACATGTGAAAGGGGACAATTATAGGCAACAATAGCATAGTACAAAAGTTCCCAAACTTTTTCAGCCTTAACTAATAAAAAAAATACAGCAGGAATGTCAAAACATCCACATTTATACATAAAACATAGATAGATAAACATAAATAGAGAACACAACAAACCATGATTTTGAAATGTATACGGAACGTATAAAATTATTCTGAAAATACATTGCAGTTGTAATTACATTCCTTGAGTGTAAAGTTCAATATCTCAAAATTCCTTACACTGTAAGTACACACACTTTGTAAGTCTCTTTTGTGTTGGACCCACATAACATCTAAGCTAAACAGAGCAGCAAGGCAAAAAAATAACACACTCAAACAAAAAATGTTCTTCTTCTAGTCAGAGATCGGATTAACAGAGGATAGGTCATGACCCTAAGTGTGGGAAATGTCGGCATAATTGAGGAAAGAGTTGTAAATGGGAGATCGAAGAGTTTGTGTTTCTGAATCAGCTAAGAACATGAGTTCAGGAAGTGAATTACAAGAGTTTTATGTACCTTGACAGCTTGTTTTGAAAGTAAAGTGCCCTTAAATGAGCACTTTTCATCCAGCTGCTGCAGCAGTGGGGTTGCCGGCCTTCGGCAGCAGACCACACAATCAGTAATATACTGCAATAGACACTTGATATATCTGAGAGACAGATACAAAATATAAGGACTTAAGAAAAAAAGAAACAACATATAGTTGAATTAGGTGCAAATTACTGAGTGATTATCAAATTAAATAACTTCAATTATATTATTTTCCATGATGGCTGAGTGCACACTGACAGTAAAAGGCTTTAAATGGGTTTGCATCAAGCAGCTAATTGGAGCTTTTGTGTGAGAAGTTAACATGTTCGTCCTTTACCTGTTTCGCATGTTTCACAAATGTTTCCACCTACATCCAAAGACATGCAGGTTAATTCAACTGGGAACACTGGTTTGCCTATAGATGTGCCCGTTTACATGGTTTCCTATTTGCAGTGAATGTGTAACCCTTGTAATAGACTGTCGACCTGCTAGTTGTATTCCAGGGAAGTAGCTCAGTGCATGCAGAGAAAGGCTTCAGCATAGAGTACGAGAGTATAGAGACTGAATGGATATTAATTCCCAGCATGTAGCACACTCAGTCAACTTTCTCTCAGTAAGTAAAAGTTACTATAATAAAGCGAGACTGAGACACTCTTCCTCTTTCAAATGAAATGTTTAATTCATGAGAGATGAGACGCTGCCTTGCTCAATTCAATACAAAACTCCTTGCTCAGGGATTTTGCTGCTCCAGCCTTGCTTGGTCTGGTGTGACCGATAGCTTATGGTGGCCGGTGTTAGCAAATGTCTGCCAACTTTTGACAGGTACTGCTGTGTAACTAACATCACTGAGTTCACTGCCTCCTTTCAACTTGAACTTTTGTTAAAATACTGTATTAATACACTATGAACAGGACAATGAGTATTAAGCAACTTTTAGCTGCTTTTTTGCGGCCACGGGGGGAGCTGTTACTGGGGTATTTAATTTTTTTAGCCACAGAATCAGAAATGACGTTCTGCTGGTCAGTTTGTCCCCTGAAGACATATCTTAGCAACTATAAGTTAACTTTTTCTCTGAAATATCTCAACAACAACCAATTAATGCATGAATGGATGGATATCTTTTATATTTTTTGGTAGTCAGAGGATGACAAGACGAGTGCTAACAGCAGGTCAGAATAAGAAATACCTCGGAGTCCACTTGATGAGTCCAGGTGGTTTAATGGCCACAAATTCAAACTACTTTGATCTTCCTCTGATGCCTCAATGAGGCTGATATTTGTGGTTTTGAGTGAAACATCTCCCTAAATATTGGATGTTTTATGGAACTTCGTACAGATATTCATGTATATTTTTGGACGGATTTCTATAACTTTGATGATCCTTAATTTTTTTTTATCTAGTGCCATGTAATACTGTAGTCCATGAAAATTTCTTACAGGCAAATCTATGACAAGGTTTTGTTTCACAGTTCAAACACTTCCTGTTCAGGCATTTAAAGTGGTTATGTTGAGTTGGAGTCATGCTAAAAGATTTTTGTTATATATATTACTTTGAAGTTTCTGTCCCAAAAAATTTCAGACAAGCTGGAGCTGGACAAGAATTTTCTCGGTCACATGTCTGCGGTCGGTGGACCAAAAAAACTGTTAGTTAATGATGACCCCACTCCCTATTTTTTAGAAAATATTTCAAACTTGAAAAGCATCTATGCAAATCATCCCCATAACCATGCATCTAAGAGCTTGCCCTTGTTGAGCTGTATCAACATAACATCTTCCCTGTGGTGGAAGGAGTGGCGTTTTGCCCTAATTAACCCACTTAGATTGCATCCGAAGCCAAGATTAAACGATACCTTTCATTCTGTGCCAGCAGTCAGCCTCATTTGTCTTCAGGACACAATCTTCTCTGTTTTAAGTCAAGGGTAAAAGAACAACACTCTGGGTGGTTTACCAATTGTACAAGTCTGAGTCTGGCCAGCTGAGTCGACACAGGACAGAAACGCGTCGAAGCATCACTCGGCCTGTTAGTTTCTTGGCCAGTTTCTTTCTTTTCTTTTTCTTTCTTTGTCTGTATGGAGAGAATGGAGGAAGGGGTAACCATCTGACGTGATTTACTTTCAATTGAGGAGGCAGCTATCGCAAAAAAACAGGAAATTAGATAGGGGAGGCATTCTTCTTCACTTCAAAAAATCCATCTTTGGTATTCATGTGAGCCCACAAGCGACCTGGTGAGGCACCTCCCATAATATTCAGGGGGATTAGCTGTGGGTGCGATAGAGGACACCCTTGCTTCCCCATATTCCTGTTATAAGAGCTAATTAACGGGCAGGAAAACATTCAGCCCTGAATATTCATTCTATTCAATTCAAACGACTTGTGAAGATCACTCATCCTGAAAATGTCAGTTTGTGCCCAATAGATTTTTTGGCAAAGTGAATTAGTCAGTACTTCACACTGTGTTGTCAGTCAAGCACTTGAGTAATGAATAAGTAATTCAGGTGTTTGCTTTCTAAAGGAGGAATAGATCAATTGCAGGGATCTTCAAAATGCAGCCGTATCAGTCACTGACAGAAGATGGGAAAGCAATCGATAGATCAGCTTGAAACCTAAATCAGAAAGTGATGTGTTTTTTACAGCCAGGACCTTCTGAGAGCTGATAAACAAGACACATTTTGCATGCAGTCAATTATGTTTGCCGGGCTGTTCAACTCAGCCATACTGATTTAACAATTAACTTTTCACCTCTTGCTGAAGGCTATAGTTAGAGCTTGTCAGCTTATGACCACATGCTCATACGATTTAAACGCAATCCAGACTATATATGCTGTCAAAATACTGCAATACATTTGTCCAGCATTTTTTTTTTTCAGAGTTGCCAATCTTTCATCACAGGAAGCTTTTTGAGATTCTGCTCACAGATGAGAGAACTAGACAACAAGGAGAGACTGATCCTCTGTAAGTTATCTGTAAGTCTGAACAATAACAGATATAAAGTTTCCATATTAAACCTTACAATGTGTGTGTTTCTCTAGAGAGATATGTTTGTACAACAAGCTCCTCTAAAGTCATTTTTATTATATTTGTATGAAAACTGTGTTCTGTTTTGATAGGAGGGCATAACTAAAGGACTATAATATAGAAAATGATGGAAACAAGTGGGTGGTCGCTGTACATAAAGCTGCAGTATCTGAAATGTTACAGAAGCAGCTTAAAATAATTACAACCAAACCTGAAAACCTTTCATTTCAAAGATAAATGTTGGGTTATTGTATTGTTGAGTGAAAATAGGACAACCAGCACTGTTTTGAAGCATCTTAAAGGTCAAATCTGTAATGGCAGCTCTATTTATCCAGAGATTTATTGGACCAGAGATATATTCCATCAATCAGAAATTTATTAATTGAGCTTTTCTAATACAAGGCCTGTCATTAAATGACAGCGTCAATTTATGATGTCTTATACAACAGCTAAAAATAGATTGATTAATTACAGTACAGGACTATTATTATACATATCACTGGAGATGCCACAAACAGTACTTTGAATTATAATGATTTTTAATGGGGTAAGTTTCTAGAAAGTTACTCTTTTATTTAAGTAAACCTTATCAATGGTATTTTTCTCTAAAATTCTTAATTGAGATTTAAATTCGCCAGTGATTCTTCTTGTTAGAATAATTATTAGAACTTTCTTTTAGACAGACAAAACATCATGAATTTAAAAATGCAATAACTGACTTTGTGGCCACCTGAAGTCGCATGTGACGCTGCCTTTACAATCTCCCTTTAAGTGCATTTTGCAATGCCATTTAGCAGACAGTTGACTACCTACACTTCTTAAAGAAACATGAGCATTTATTTAATTTTGTTTTCTGGCCACATGGTGGAATAAGTCCAGTGTTCTCTTTTCTCTTTTATCACTGTTTTTGGTCTCCACCATCTCCTGAGGGAAAGATCTGGCTCTTTAACTGCTGATCCACAAACTTGTTGCTCACTCTGTCTGTCTGCAGTTTGGTACCAAACAGGAAGCATACAGATTTATTTCTTTTTCAACAGCTTTTTGAAATCAGTTCATGCTTTGCTTGGAAACTTGATAAGAGCTGTCAGATTGAGCTAAAGGAGGATAACGTCCGGCACAAGAAGCTAAGATTGAGGCAAATGATGCTAAAACACTCTGTAAAAAACTGGAGACTCTGGTGATAAATTATCTGATCTACTGTTAATATGAAAATATCGCAGAGTGTAACTTGCAATGCATCTAAGCAAATTAAACCATGAAATGAAGTTGCCATAGGCTTTTTTGTTTGCAAAGTCTGGTGATTAAAAAGAAGCACCATTTATTCTGCCAAGCCCTCTGTTGCTTTTAGTGTCCCCTGAAGAGAAATAAACCAGCATGAAAAATGTATTCAAATAAAATCTTCCAAAGAGTAGCTGAAATTAAAATAACCTAACTAAAATTAACTAAAGTAAAAATAAACCAAAATGATGTTCCTGTGGATTTGGGTGCACATAGAGCAGATGGGTTTTTTAGTTTGATCCTGTCTGAAATTCTAAGTGGGAGCTCAGGGATTTGAAAGAATAAAGTAGGGAAGATCATGTTTCGTCAAAGATTTTGTTGTCCTTCATTTGAAGGTTAGACATACATAATTATGCCTCTAAAAAGGCACAAAATTGCACATGAAACACGTTTGGTGTATTAAATTTTGAGAAGAGGATTCAAATAAGAGCTAATACAAAAACCACAAATATAGGCTCCACATTTGCTGTGTGAAAACTGTTTGAAGGGCTAAATTTGGAATTATGCCCCACTTGTTTTTTGTCATTTGTTCATCATAAGGGAAAAGTTGAAATAGAATTGTTTTCTATGCTCGCTATAGGGCCAAATTGTTGCTTTCTTGTTTGATCTAGGAAGGGGTTTGCGTCCTAGAAAGGATCTCCACTGGGAGCATCTTGAATGCTTCATGCTGGAATGTGATACCATGAATAGAAAACACGTGGTAAATGACTGACGGCTGCCTAGAGGTGCGAGAAACTGTGCGGAGACTCAAAGATTGTCTGTTCAAACTCGCAGGCTGGATGGGTAAATGTGGGCAGAGTGTGCAAAGAGTTGAAGTGAGTTTCGCTCTCCCCACCCTGCACTCGTCGTTGCTTATAATCAAAAACACGTCCCATCACAGTTAAAACAGCACATTTCATATTACAGACTCATGTCACTGCTGTACACTGCGATCTTGCCCATCAAATGATTAGGCCTTTGAGCTGTTTTGAGGAAGTTACTGTAAGTGATGTAACCTTCTGTCTCATATGCTGAAATGTGGCAAGTCACATAGATGAAGCGAGCATATTCTCTCAGATGTTCAGACAGGGGGGGCGAGGGTCTCTGCTGACATGATTGTTTCATCAACACAGGATAAAAGGCTACGAATGTGTCTTAAATATTCACTGCCGTTCACTGACCGGCATCAACACCGGTGCTCTTCGTTTCAGTCTGACGTGCCTCAGACAGATGAGAGAAGAAAATATTTGCACATCTGTCACTGCTTCAGTCATAAAAAGGTTTAGCGAGCTGTTGTGTGTCAAAGGAGGGCACAGCTGCCGAAAGCTCCGAGAGTGAGTTGATGTGGAAACACAGGAGATTTGTGAGATTCAGCGGCAGAGGTCTGTGTGCCAAGACCAAGTGTGTGTGTGTATGTGAATGGAAGAAATCTACAAGAGCAAGATGACACACATGCACAAACGAATTTAGAGATGTTTTCTTTATCACACAACACTCACAATCCAACCAGTACATGCAATATTAATCATGTGAAGAAACTGCATTTTAAATATAAAGAAGTTTTGAACAAAATAACACCCCCAAACCAACAAAAAGTTATAAATTGAGGTAGAAATTATTATGCCACGTCTGCAGTTGTTTGTGCCTCCAGCTCCCCTGATCAGGTAAACATTAAAATGAAATCATCAAACCACAAAACTAGAAATTTAATCAAACATAAACAAGAGGGGGTGTAGTTATGCAAGCTTGATATAACTCAAGCGACCATTCAAGTGCCAGACTTCCGCTAAAAATGATAGATTTACTGGGTGGTGGGCGGTTTTACTGATTTATTCAAAAAAATGTTTTTTCATTCCTCAGTTTGTGTAATTTCAAATTGGTTTTCCTTTAAATTACTTCAAATATTTAACAAATTTCAATTAACTTTGGTGAAAAGTTTGGGCTTAGTCACGGAGGAATGAATTGGATTTCAAATAAACAAGTTTTTAACCATTTTTCTGACCTCTGAGGCAGTATTGTGATCAGGGAGCCTAAAGTGGATCATAACAGCCATGCAGCAGAATCCAAGTGGACATAACCCATCTGTACCAGAGTGTTGTGTTACAGATGATGTTTCTTTGAAATGTTTGTGTTAACATCTGTTTAGCTACTGAAAAGGGAAATTAGTCACTGAAATTCTAGCACCAACTTGGTAAAGACGTGCAAATCAAACCACAGGCCAAGGAGGGCCAAGTTACTGTTGCCTTCTTCTGCTGCAGCAGCTCGAATGTGGCTTTTCGAAAATGTATTATGTTTCAACTCATAACATCTTTATGTTCACCTTTACAACTTATCCATTTAACTCCACACTCTGCCACTCTGTTTTTGTACACTTCGCACTATTTTCCTGCTAACAATGGATGATGTTATTAATTGTAAAATGTTTCACCTGCACTGATGAACCCACAGATTCTGCACTCCACACAGAGCTTAAAAGCATTTTTAAGCTCATTGTTTCATGTTTTTTTTCTGTCTTGCAGCTTTGATCCTTTAGATCACTCTCACCACTCTCATTAAGTGGGTTTACATGCGCAGACGCAATCAAGCCATAACTAAAGCTCGATTGCAGACCAAAGATGAGATTTAATTGGACTCTGTCATTGTCCCAGCGGAAAAATCATTTTATAGAGGAAAGCATGTCTGACTTTGGTACAGTAAGTGGCGATACGCCCCCCTACAGCTTGTTATACAACTTGTTTGAACAGTTTGCCATCTTTAGTTTTCTGTCAATCCATGTACTTTGGGATATTTGACTCCATAAGCTGGGACAGAATACTTTTAGTCTCATGGGTGCATCCATGATTATACCTCCTTTACTATGCACTGTTTGACTTCCAGGATAAAGAACAAGTAGAGCCAACAGAGCATGCGCAGTAGGCAAATTTGGGGTTGACTGAAGTGAATGCATGCCTTGGTAAACAGATCCCTAAATACTCAGATATTAAAAAGCAGTTAAAATGTCAGTGGGAGCAGCATGATTGCATGTATTTTAAGACAAGTTCTAGACAAACTAAAGCAATGAACATCATGTAAACCCACTGACTGTCATTTTCAGTAAAAAAGCCCTGTAAACAGTAAAAACACTACCTGCCCTGCACTGAACAGCAAAGTAAGAAGCTAAATGTAAATGCTAAATGCTTGTGAACTTTGTTGGAACATTTAGTGAGTACACAGCCAAATATGTCCCAAAGGAAAAGTTGGAAGCAAAGAAAGTGCAGATCTGTATCCAAATGCAGCAGATAACTTTTCTTTTATTGAAACACTAAACTTAGAAAATTGTGCAGTCTTGGCAAATGTGTGGATTCTCTAGCTTAATGGGTCCTAAACATTTTATTGTATTAAACAGACTTTTAATAAGGTGAATTGGATATTTATTGCTTTTGTCTGATAATTTGAAATCTTCCTTGAAAAAAAAACCCTAGACAATATCAATGTTGCCTGTATTCTGATTTTGTGAAATGTTATTAAAAGTCTGCAATAATAGAATAATGATTTGATGAATCATGTGGCAAGCACCACTGGGTGCAGCAGCACCCATTTTGGGAACCACTGCTCTAGTTAACCCTGATGTTAATTAAGTTAATGATGTTAGATAAAATAAGTCTTAATAATATCAAAGTATCGGGCGGCCTCTGGAGCCGGTCTTTGTACGGTATACTCGGGACACCAGATGGCTACAAAAAAACCTTCCTTTTATTGCCGGGGCCTTTAATCTCCACTCATTAAAAAAGACCCCTCTGAGGGGGGGGAAGCCCAAAAATACAACCTCAGACCTCACAAACTCCCCTGTCTGACTCTGTTTGTAACAAATCCAGGCATGGAAGTTTATTGAATGAAAAATTTCACCTAGCCATGCAGGCAAATTTTGTGACTGTGTTGTCCAGTTATAAATCACTGACCCAAAAACGTGAACAGTAATGACCCTCAGTCCTTAAAGTAGTAAGTATTGAGTAGCCTGGAGAGTCATTGGCCTCTAATGACCTGACCGAGAGGGATAAGAGATGAAGGGGAAAGAGAAAAGGGACAAAAAGCTCTCTGGGCTGCAGCTGCCTGCCCAGCACCTCTCATGGAATAAAAATGTAGCTCTTATCTCTGATTCTGTGGCCTCGGCTTGATCCACACTGATCTAAAATGACTTTGTAGTTCCAGAACATTATCCTGCCTCTCCGCAGCCATTAGTGGCATCGGCCAACACACAAGCATTAATTATAAATCCATTAAAAGGGCTAGTTCGTCCGCAATGCAGCCATTATCTGATGACATGTCATTTTTTCCTCTCCTCGCTGCAGGAGTTAGTGGCAGCGGCTCCTAACGGGTTCACAGGACCAAACATCTTATTCATCTAAGGGGGTCAGTTTGAGAGCAGAAAATGCATGGTGAGAGGGTGAGGGGGTAATGTGGCATCCAGGCTGATGGCATGATGGCAGTGGTTAGGACATTAATTAGATACATTTATTTGTCAATCCTAACATGTTATATACGGCGGCTGAAAGAGTTCAACGCACTTTAACTTGAGGAGGAACAAGCGAGTGGAGGAATCAAGTGAGTGACACGAAAAGTCTTCAACACTTTGACAACACATTCATTGCATTGAAAGACAAGCTAATTAAAGCTGCTACAATCAATACATTGAGAATGTATCAAAATGTGTAATGTACAATAAAAGTGGTCATGTGCATTTTAACAAAACCCAGAAAGAGCGTTTTACCTTCTCTGTTCCATTGTGCTGTTTGGTAAACAACTTTATCATTTTGTTTAACTCTCACTGATGTCATCAGCGTCTCTTCACCCTCTGTGCCAGAACCGAACGGCTACAGATTGAGCTGTTTGTGACTCGCTGTGAGAACTTCAATTCAGCACTGATCTCCCATCCAAACACACTCATTATGTGTAATTTTTATGTGCTTTTTTTGGAATATTTCTGTACAAACTGTCAATCAACATTTTTAGAAATGTGTCTGATTGTTTCTGATGCTGTTCGCTTGTATGTGATTGGCTGTGTTTCCTGTGTCATATCTCTGTTCTAGTCGTCCTGCTGTACTCACATCTCTCCTGCAAGGGAGATTTTGCTCTCCAAAAGACTACCTACATAGTCTAAAGGTAAAAAAAATATCAGAATAATGTAATACTTTAGTAAAACTAAAAAAAAAAAAAAAATACTTTCAGCTCCCTTTCCAGTATCATCAATGAGATGCTTATTTCTAAGCATGTGTGTCAGTTTTTATTGTCCTTTATCTGTTTCATTTTCATAAATAATTTTAATCTGAATTACATGTTTTCCATTAGTGACTCATTTCATTGAGAAAACATAACAAACCAAACAATTAGAAGGACAATGTGATCAGTTGAAAGCTCTATAAAAATCATGTGAGTGGACATTAAATTGGAATTATTTTGTTTTTAAGTCAGTTCAAAGATGAAGTTTTGTCAAAGATAAGATCGAACATCTTGTTATTTTGTGTGCATATTTACATGTTACTGTATTTACAGTGTGTTGTTTATAATGTTAACGTGCTGTAAATGTGAAGGTGTTTCTTTTATTTGCTTGTGATTTGTTGTTTTGAATGTGGTTTCCTAGGCTACAATGTGATGAGCTTTTTCCAGCTGATATATATATATATATATATATATATATAAATAATTAGAAGCAAATTTTAAAAACAGAGAAGTAAAATAGAAATACTGTAAGGCCAAGTAAGCTCATTATTTAATGTACTTTTTTCCCTTACAGGAAAACTTTCAGGTCAGAGATGGAGTTGTTTTTCTTCCTGAGCACTCAGGTTTATCATGTTAAAAGATTTGTAAAGTGGGAGCTGCTCAAACATTAGGACTCAGATGTTCACTCAGTCAGCTGAGAAAAGGGTTCATATGTCTGTGCCAAATTATACTTTAGTTTGTTTGTGTAGCAGGTGGACTGTGTGCAAACAATAAAACTCAACCCAATCCAATTGGATTTTTGCTGCATTGTGCAGGATAGAAAGGTTATAATCAAATGTCACAGTGCAGCTCTTGAACAGGGAAACCATTCTTGGAAAATTACAATAATGGCCTCTCTGTAGATAGATGCTGTCCTAACAACCATTGTCCTCTGTAGGATAAGCAGTTTTCCTTTGTTTCTACTTGCAGGACTTTAACAACATATTTACAAGCATAATAATCATTTTGACCTAAAATGACTCAATCGGTGTCTTTCTTCAACAAGATAAAATGAAAAGACTAATTAGTGCTGTGCAGATGGCCACCTAAAAATTAAGTCCTGGCTGATAATAAAAATGAACAACTATTGAGAGGAATTGAAATCCCCCTATCTTCAACACATATTTTCTCTCAGTCTATTAAAACCACAGTGTAACACCACAATGAAAGAGGAAAATCTGCATGTACAAAATTAGCCCCAGGCTTATCATAATTTGCCCTGATTCAGACTCAAACATCTGAGCCTCGGGGCTGAATGCAGGTCTGAAGGCGCACAGAGAGAGAGAGAAAGAGGGTTGACTGAGGCGAGTGCACCTGAACCTTAACCTTTCTCTATTTATGGACTTTTGTTCTGTCAATAGTTCTCAGAGGCTCAGATGAGTAGATGCCACGTTCTAGTTTGTTTTTTAATGCTTTCATTTCCCCAGTGGTGCTTCTGGAAAGACTAACAATACCTCCAGCATGTGTTGATTTTAGCTGTGTTATCCACACACACACACACACACATCCGCATGCCCATTATCTCCAAATGCACTCTCATATGCAGAACACCTGAGCTGTAATTCTTAGCCTTGTTAGCTCCTGCAGACTGGTGCTGCGCTGACGATGTTTACTGCATTGGCATGCTGTTTTAAAATGGTGCTAAAACACAGAGTGATAGAGTTCCAGCCTCCTACTTTCCATTTTATTTGTGTCTTTCTTATCAATCAATCTGTTGGATTTCCAAAAAAGGAGACATTCTCCTTTTTCAGCACTGTGGCTGTGGGTAATCATGCTTCTGGCACGCCACATGTGTTACAACAGTGGCACAACAGGACACTAACATCCTTATGTGTCTTGAGATATTTTTTGAAAAATGATAAATCTCCAGGGCACAGCAGAGAAAATAAACTTGAATACAAGACTGGAGTTTCAGTAATACCTAAGATTACAGCCCACAGATTACAGTGTTACTTTTAAGTATATAGTTGTCAAAAAATGAATTACTCATTGAACCACCACACCTGGACAAATGTAAGAATAATGAGGGAATAATGGATGAAGGCAAGAGGTTTGGTAATAAGGGGATGGTGACTTATAAGATGGGTGTAAAACTTTTCAGCATAATTACACAGGAATAGTGATATCATGATGGGAAACAATGGAGAAAAATTTGGTGCCAGGCTAACAGTGCTGAAAGGGCTTCCGCATGTGTTGTGGTATCATTTATATTTGGATTATGGTTTACTTGCCAAATATTTGGTGAATTGTTGTTAATAGTTTTTAAATATAAAATATTTGTTTAATATCACTGTGATCTTTGTTTTTACTGCTGAAGAACAGAGCCTTAATAAAATTCTGGAGAAAAAGGTGTATCTTTTGCATATAAATATACTTGAAGAGTGACAACATTTGAATGTCTTTAAAGGAATCGGTCAGCTTGTAGACAGTCAGATGAGGAGATGAGCACAGCTCTTATGATTGTATGCTAAATTTGTAGCAGAAGTGAGCAGGTGGTTTGCTAATCTTAGCATAAAGAGTAAAAATGGGGAAATATCAAGCCTCACCTGTTCAAAATAACAAGGTTCTTTTGAGTGAGCCAGCAGAAACCTTAGGAAGTTACTGGTCGTGTCTATTGTTTTTCTTACTAAGTAAAGCTAAAACTATGCCTGCTTTCAAATAGGAAAAAGTCTTGATGATGGTGTTCCCATTGAAATTGTACTCATGCAGGTCACTCCTGTGTCCAAGACATTCAGAGGTTGTATTATATGTAGTTCTGGTCTCTTTTACTTGCAGTGGGTTCGTCAAAGAAACAGCCAGCAGCAGTGCAGCGGATTGTGACCTGAACTTTGCAGCAGGCCAATTTGTAGGCTAGAGAGACTGATGTATTTATCGCAGAAACTACAGCCCATAATCTTCTGTATAGGGAATCCCTGCTGGCTACCACAGAATAAGCCCTTTGTACACACAGAAGGAGCAGGTCTTCTTTAATGGAGTTTGCCATGTTGCGCCATTATGTTTCTACGGCAGCCCAGAACAGACAAAAGAAAGACTGGCAGTGCAGAGAGCCTGTGGTTCTTATGGGGCCACCATAAACTACTGAATTACCTGGTTAAAATCTTTAACCTTGATAAAGTCTTACACACTGATCTCCTGCTTGGCTGTTGTCTTACCAGGGTGTCACCCCATTGCCATGCCTTTTATAGCCTTCATTTATTCTGCAGTTTTTCATGTTTATATGCGTTACGATATATACAAACTTTTATATCTGTGATTTGCAAAAGAACTGTAAATGGCAAACTTTTTTTTTTGCGGAGACCAGATAGAAGTCTGACACACTGAACAATTAAGATACAGCAATCCCTCGTACACTGTAAGTTCAGTGTATTTTCCAGTATTTCGAAAAATATTCACACTGTATTTGCTACAAGGCTAGTTGCTGGCATTAAGATCGGGCACTGTGCTAACCCTGACCTCTGAGCTTGCTGCTAGGTGCTTTGCATTGAGGTGATATTTCAGGCTTGAAGTACTCCGGCAGTACAACAAGTCCTTGCTAAAGATATCAACAGTTCCATCTGAACATTTTTTAAATGTAAATTTTCTATTCAAGGGGCC
>JAPZDY010000004.1:6887406-6911240 GCA_029783645.1 Ctenochaetus hawaiiensis | reverse complement strand
GTACGAGCATTTGGCCAACCCATGTGGTACAATAACAAAATGAAATGAAATGTCGCTGCCTGACCAGAGATCAAACTGTATCACTGACGTCAGTCTGGATTGGTCAGTGTCTCCAGATGGCAGTGGGCAATGCGGCACGGTCCCATGTGTGGGGACTGGGGGGGCCTTGGTCACATGCTGTGAGGAAGATGTCAGTGCAGTTGCTGTCTGAAGTGACAGATTGACAGAGGAAGTCTGTCTAAATTAAGGGCTAATCTGCTATGAATCTGATTCCATGTTTGGAGTGTAAAAAAGTTCTGCTTCTGTTCCGCATGAGCAAATATGGTTTCAGTAGTTTCTTGATGGATGTGACTGGCACATGTGCTGCTGTTTGTTGGACTGGATATGACTGCATGCAGCTATTTTACTTCATATATGGTACATAAATATGAATCTGCACCTCAGTGGGGCCTCATCTACACACTGTAAATGATGCTTATGGGGGGTCTGCAATGAAATTGCTCCATTGCATCTCCTTTATATATATATCCTATATATCCTATCCTATATATAATTTTACATTTTTTCAGCTCTTGAATTTATGGCTTAATGCATTGCTGATAATTTTCCAGCTATTTCAAGTCACTCCTCGCTGCTTTCATTATAACTCAGCAAAGGATCAGCATGAATTCACGTGTGAATGGAAAAGCATTTTGAAGAAATTACAGGGTAAACGTGTGCTGAAAGGGCACAGCAGTCCAACTTTCGAGCAAGTGTGTTTTTTTTTTTAAAGGACACTCAGCATAGGTGAACACATCCAGGAGGACTTCAGTGTTTCTTTGGCATTGAAAGTGTTTCATTTTTTCATGAGATTGGTTTCTTAGTGGTACTCAGGGTAAATGTTTCACTCTTCTATTATTTTCAACCCACTACCCATAACCGGCTAGTTTTATTGCATTCATTTTGCAAGAAAATCGCAAATTTCCTTTTGTCGGAGATAACTGCATTTAGTAGTAATAGCACCGCGTCACATGCGCACAAACTTGTGTTTAACCAGACTACAAAAGTACAAAAAAAATACTATTTTGACATTTAACAGAATAGTGGAACACACTAAAAGATGTGCACTATGTACAAGAAGCTTATTGAAAACTGCACTGCATTTAATCCATGTGATTACACTAGATAGAAAAAAGGTCTGGAGGATGATGAGAGTGCTCCCGTTATAATGGAGAGGGAGCCATCTGGTGAAACATGGTCTGGAAAGAGCACAAACAATCAAAACCTTGTTCTCAGCTGCTTTGGCAGACTGGACGTGAAGGGTTTACATGGACACAGATCAGTCGGCCAGCCTGAAGGTGAGCATTACAAGAGACACAAAGTGACAAGACGGAAACTGACGCAGAAAAAACAGATGCCGACACAAACAGACACGCAGCAGGAGAAGATCAATTGTGTCTTCTTGGCTTTCATCAAAGTTTGTCAGGAAAGAAAATGTGCCTGTGCTCTCACACAGCCCTCAGAGATTTATTTGTAAATGTCACACTTGTCAAATCGTCAGCAACTGTGTCTCCTGTAGATGCCACATTTTCCCTGGAACAGAGAAAACCGAAGGTGCAAATGACAAAATAACCTGCTGATATTTATTTTATTTATTTATTTATTTTTGGATGTTTTTTTTTGGTCATTTGCAGGCAAATACATCCTTAAAATGGAATCGCCACACAAGCTTTTATTATAAATTAGGACTCCAGCCTCACCATCACCACCACACACACATGCATGTATGAATACAGATATAACGGGAGATCCTATGCGACACATGGTCAGACAGGAGGTATTCAGTTACCTCCCCGCCATGTCTTGGTTTGTCTCTCATTAAAAATGCTTGCCTGGATGACACCATTCTGTCTTTAACCAACTGTGACCATGTCATCTGTCCTGAGAATCTGTACAAAATCTGCAAAAATCCTTGTTTTCTCTTGTTTTAGCTGTTTTGTGGAATAAATCTTTTCAGATTCTCTACCAGGAAATAGATGGCACGTTTCTTAATTTGAAAGCACATCTGTTTCATCTGCCAAATTTACAAAAATGAGCTGCAATTCAGGACAATGTGTTCTGCTCATAATTTGATTTCCTATGAGCCCTTGTTGTTCCCTGGTTTCAAGCAAACAGTGAACTTGGAGAGAAACTTTCAGCAAAAGGGGAAACCAAGCACATTATTTCATAGAAGACTGAAAACAGCAACAGCCAAAATCAGACATTTCTTATTTATTTGCTAAAATTTCCTAAAAGACATTTTTAGAAATAGCTGTCAATGCTTTGATTGTTTTATATCTATTAAAGATGGACCTGTTTGACATGAGAGAATTTACTATGTGTTTGTTTGATTGATTATAAATACAATTTTTGATGTAATTCATTCAATGGTTGTCAGTTATGAGAATCTTTATTCTCTAAATATGAGTAATGAAATGATCAAATGATCAAGTCATTTCTATTTTTAAGTAATAAACACACAAAATGTAGTTTCTGTCACTTAAGGTCTCTCTGTCTAAACAATAAGAACAATTTTCTTTGTGTGGGCACTCGTTTAATTCATTTTTAGTGAGCGATCAATGCAGATGAAAATCTGTCTGACTGACTTATGAAGAAACATTTACAGATGATATAATGTATTAAGATTTTATGCACATTATGTTCAGTCACTTTTTCTAACTTCATTCCTCACAATCTGTCAGGTGTGACAGAAATACCCCAAAATAAAACACACCATTATCTTGACTTAAATTACAGATTTCTCAGAGTTTGAATACTGTTTAAACATTTAAGATAATTTAAGTAGTATAACGAAGATGAGGTTGTCTTTTTTATATTTAATGTAAAAAAATGTAACATATCATACATTTAAGTGTTCCAACCTCTCCAATAGCCAAAGTAGAGACGACTATAAACTTGCAGTGTTTTGAAGCTGTACAGTTTCAAGGAACTGTTTTGCATTGTGGAGCTACACATATTCTCTTTCTTGCAGAGAGTTAGATGAAAAGATCAATTCCTCTGCGGTGCAGTAAACATGAAGCCACAGCCAGCAGCTGGTTAGCTTAGAAAATAACTCACATAACATGTCGATACTCCTTTTAAAAAAGTGTCACCTGTGTGACCCTTGAAATTTTTTAACAGGAGTGAAAGAACATAAACATTAGAAATATTCTGCACCTTTATACACCAAGGAGAGGCACATCTCTTACCAAGAGGCACCGATTAGATTCAAGAAAGGATATTAAAAAATTATAGTGTGAAGGTAAAAGACCTCCAATCAACATCTTGACACATTTATTAAGTTGACCATCTTATGCAGATTCACTTATGTTCATATTTTAACCCTCTCTGGCCTTCCAGAGATTTAGTCATGTGATCACCTGACCCGTTTAGGTATCTGGTATGTGAACAGGGTCTGTGAATGACAGGGACAAAGGCTTCAAGATTGATTTGGCTGCAAAGGCGTCGGCATTCAGCCTTCATTTCTGCTTTGACACTTTCAACGACAACGTTTTTTAAAAGGCACATAACTCGCCTGCACTCATACAGGCAGAACAACCATATAAATCATAAATCAAACAGTTCATTGTAGCTGATGTAACTATTTTCAACCTACACACGACTCCAACAGGAAGACAGAACAGAAACCAAGAGATTCTGATACAATCCATCATGTAATGGTTTGTATAATTACTTTCATACTGGTTCAGCAGGTGTAAATCAAACATGCTGGTTAATCCTGAAGTTACAGTCTGTCACCCACTGGAGGGTGTTCGCCAGTCTCTCCACACATAATGTCTCTGAAATTGTCAGTTTAATATTCTAAAATATGGGGAAATGATGCTTTTCACAACTACATTATGTATATGGCTGTGGGAAATGATGCAAAGCATTATTATTACATAGCGTTTTTTCAAAAGCACAACAATTGATCCCATGGGAGCCATACATTTAAAACTTCATGTGGTTCCAGCTCTCTTCACCAGTCATTTATTTAAAAAAGTGACACTTTGAGTTTCTGGATTGTTGGTCAAACTAGATACACAGTTTGAAGTTTGATTTTGAAAACTGCTGAAGGGAATTTGTTACATTTACATTTAAAGCTACATTGAAAGCTCCTAGACAGTGCAACTAATTAAAAGATAAATTAATTAATAATGAAAATTGGTTCACTGTTTTTTGCACAGCTGCAGCTGTCAACATGGCCAGATTTGTAATTGTTTTCACCTCTTTTATATATTTTTTTCCTCTTCCTGGAAAAAAAAAGTGGAATGTGCCAAGACGACAGCCATGTTGCTGATGGTGATACATATTGTATTAAACGAGAGACACTGATCATTGATACTTTATTATCTTAACTGCAAACTGAGACTTTATTGATTTGCAAAACTATGTTTTTACTTTTTACATTGACAAACATAATTTGTTTAATTGATGGAACAAATCAGCGTGGATCAAACAATAATTTGTCTCTCTTCATTAACTTTTGTACCTATTTTTTCTAATCTAATGTCTCATGAGATCCACTGAAAGAGGCAATACTTGTATTATCAAAAAAGATGCAACATATATATATCACATTTATAGCATTTTTTTTTTCATAATCACAACTGTACATTTACATGCATCCCTAGGCTGAACAACTGCATGTTTTCTGCATCCTTTTATGCTTCCTTCTCCCTTGTTCAGGCTTATTTTACAGGGTGAAACTGATTAAAAAAGTAATATTGTAATCCATGTCACAGGTTTAGCAGCACAAGAAGCTGATGGATATCCGTGTCAAGCTGTTAAATTAACACTATGAGTAATGACAGTTTTGCCCTTCAACTTCACAGTGTCATTTGTCATTTTGAGAGAGGTTTTACCTGCCACCATGTCAACACAGCCACATGCTGTAACACTGCCGAGCGTCTTTGAGAATACATAGCACGAGACCTTGTTTTTTTGTCCACACCCATCCATCACAGCTCCTTCAGCCCTGATCAAGTCAGCGGCGCACCTCTACTTAGATGACTCACGGCTTGCAGAAAGTGGCTGACCTTCACCCCATCTGAACCCGCCCAATAAGCAATACACAGTGACAATTATGATGCCAATACACACACATCTCAGTTTCAGACTCCAATTTCCAGTCTGCGTTTGGCATAAAATGGCAAGACGAGGCGATTGATGAATGCTGGGTTTATGTGGGCAGTGGCCTATTTGAATGTTAGTGTGTGACTGATGGCTGCATCCATCACTTCAATGTCATTATTCAAAAGACATCAAGTAAGTGTTGGGAAAAGTGGGTCAAAAGAAGGAGAACTTGGTGAGTGGGACTGATTTGACACGAGAGAGGGGTTGCATCAGAGCATCTGAAGTTTAGTTTGGGCTTTTTTTTCCCACCCTGTGACCAATCACAGCAGCACTGCAGTTTATGTCAGCACAGTGGCTAAATTAACATTATATGGGCGAACCCACTAACAGAGACGGCAAAGGTGGAATTTACCTCAGGGTGTGGAGAGTTAACTCATAATCCTGCATCGGAGGAATACCTGATGAGGTCATGTTTTTATGCATGAGGGATGCTGCCACTTTTTTATATCCCCATGAAACGGTGTAGCAGATGGTCATAATATTCACACGCCTACATGTTAATGTATTGCTTGTGTGTGTATGAGTGTGTGTGTGTGACAGAATCCAGAAGAGGATATGTCTCTTCTAGTCATATTATTTCTCTTTTTGAACAACAACAATGCTAAAAAAAATAAAAGTAAAGACCAGATCAATGAGCTTTACTTCTTAAAATCCCTTTACGGCTAATTTCAAATTATCCTGCAGTTGCTTGAATTACCAAAACAACAAGAGACATCTTAGATATGCAAGCAAACTCTGGAGTTAATGACTACATTTACATGCACACATTAAATCATGTTACAGGGAGAAATCAGGTTAGGGCAAGAAATCAGAAAACGCATTTACATGCACTGCAATAACCTGGTTAGCGTAAAACTTGCCAGCCCAGTGGCATATTTTTGAACAGAGATTGGCATATTTTAAGTGAATTGGGGAAAGATGACTCTGCAGCATGAAGATTTTTAGTCAGGTCGTTTCCAGTGAGAGGAAAGCATCTGCAGTGAGATCATACTGCGTCCATGTGTTTGAATCTTACAAATAGCAGACTGGTGCTTATTTGTTTAGTCTTGTTGAGTTCAGTTGCTGTTTTAATTAGACTGTGGATGCAATAATGAACCCATTAAGCGCTAATCTCGCCTTTTAATTCCTCCACACTACTGTCACAGCTACATTTCCCCTCAGTGAAGTCCAAGTCATGCACTTGCATTCTTGCGGGAGCATTTTTGGAAATCTGGGTTAGATGTTACATGAGAAAGAATAGAGATCAATTCTTTTAGAGGAAAAGTTTGATATTTTGGAAAAATAAGCTTGTTAGCTTTCTTGCCAAGAGTTAGATAAGAAGATCAAAACCACTCTCATGTATAAAAGCTCATTATAAAGCTGGAAGACTCTCATATTTCCACTGTATGGTACGGTTCAGTTTAACTCGACCTGCTTTTGGTACCAGCTTCTGTTCTCAGTTTCAAGAAAACTACAGCTGGTCCCCCTTAAAGTAGTCAGGATACTTTAGGTGATCACCTCTGACCACAGTGTGGTTTTGCAAGCTGCTGTTTTTTTAAGTCCAGGTAGACTTAAAAACTGAAGTCAGTGGGCAGAATCTGTTTTGCATAACTGACAATGTTAATGACAGTTCCCTCTTGTCACAGATTTAACAAAAAAAGGACCCAAAAACAAAACACCAACTGAATAATTGACCAAGAACGAACTTTATTAAAAAGCCGATACAAAAGCTGATACAGCAAAATGTAGCTCAAAGAAATTCAAAAAACTAAGAGAATACAAAATCTAAATATAAAGCAACAAACCAGGAAGCATGTGGAGATCAGGCGGGACGGAGACAAGGACACTGAACCAGGAAGTGAGAGCAGGATCAGGTAGCAAATGAAAATAGACAACCTGACAAAGACAAAGAAGAAACACAAACACTTTACACACACTGGGAGGGAGAGACACAGGTTAGCATGTTAGGCACATCGGGGCGCCACTGACAGGAGGGAAACTAAACAGGACATGGAGAAATGACAGAGATGAGACCAGGGTTAACAAAATAAACAGGGCATCATTAAAGTCAAGCTACAAATCATGACACCTCTAACAATCAGTGGTCTGCAGCGATCTCGCTCCACCATTTAGTATCAACTCAATTCATTTAGAAACTCCACTGAGGTAAAAAAAAAAAAGAGCCAGGTGTATCCACAACTTTTAACTATGGAAAACCCAAAAGCTGAGGCTAGCTGACTCACAGCGTGCACTGAAAACACGACATTAGCTTAGTTTAGTATAAAGACTGAAGTGACAAAACAGTGAGTCTTGTTCTGTCCAAAGGTATGAAAATACACCAGTCAGCACCATTTAAGCTAATAAACACATTTATTTCATTTTTTAAACCAAAAAAACCCCCACAAAAATAAATGTGCTAATTGTCAAATCTTTGCAGAAAGCAAAAGGTTCAAATCTTCACCAAACTTTCAGCCAAAATGATTAAGTGTGTCCTTCATATTTTACACATTTTGAATATTAACAGTGGGGGTTAAACGCTGCAGCACCGAAGGCAAGAGACTTCCACAAGAGTGCCAGTGTTCCCAATACTTAAAATGTGGGCCTAATTTTAAAGTTACTTATTTCAAAAAGCTTGACGGAAAAAAAATAAGAAAGAAGCCACAGAGCAGTGAAAAGAAAATCATTTTAGAAGCAAGAAGCAGTTCTTTACTTTTCGAACTCAATCTCAGACATTTCCTACAGTTGTATTCAGAAGAATAATGACTTAGCAGGACAGAGGGGAGGGGAACATGAACGTGCAGTTATAGCTCAGTGTGGAGGTGTGTGTGTGTGTGTGTGTGTGTGTGTGTGAGTGTGTGCAGAGTAGAATACTTCTTTTAAATTGACAGCCTGGTCCAGCAAAGGTCTCCAAATAGACACCTGAATGTATTGGGTCATTTTGAGCTTCCGTCGGGCAGGTTGGAGGCAGTCTGTGGTCTGGGGACATTGAGAGATAACTGAGACCCAAGATGAAGTCTGGGGGAGCTCACATGTCCCTGAACACATCATTTGTTAACATTTGTAGGAACTGGCTCCTAATCTCTGTCATTTAACAATTTATTTTCATTATTTTGAGTTAAAACTATCTCAATTGTTCCTCATCATGAACTTCAGTGAACTATTTCAGTAGTTAAATAACTACTTTACCTAACAAATACAACTACTACTGAGACCTCTGAGACCTTTTCTTGTCTGATAATTAGTTTTTATGATCTTTCAGCAAAATGTGTTCAGGTATAATATCTGACACAAAATCCCCAGACTGAATCAGATGCAATACATGAACACTTCAATCAAATCTTAAGTTCTGTTTGTTCAAATTAGCTGACTTATCTCCACCCTCAGGCTTTTACAGAGGAGCCACCTGGGAAACCAGTAGTACTCCTGCTTAAGAGAACATTTTATATTTTACTGAAAATTATTGGTGGGTTCTTTCTTTAGAGAGTTACTAGTATAGTTAGAAGGCCTTTCTTCTTGAACTGATTCAAGAAGTAGTACATGACTTCTTCTCTCCTCTTAGTCAGATGTCCCCTAGATGCTTTACAGTAATATTCATAATAGTAAATAATATGTTATGCATAGTATTTGGAGTAATCTTAAATACATTCTGTCATCGTCATGTCATTGTCTGGAGGTCATTAAATACAGACAAAACTGAGGCAGTCTTTGGTACAAAAGAAGAGATGCTGAGATGGACTTATCTCAACTTCCTGTCTTTGAAAACCAAGATTTGACTAGAATATTGGTTTAATGTGTGATGGATTTGAATTTCAATAACTGTATTAAATCAATAACAAAAATGAGAGAGCATTATCTGAAAAATGTCAAATGTAATGAAAAAAAGAAAAAAGTTCTACAATGATATTCGTACATACATGCATTCTTATGTATATATGCATATGTGTATGTATGTATGAATGTATATGTTTGTATGTGTACATACAAATAAATATATATATGTATTTATATGTAATCTACCCCTCCAGGGTAGATTATTGTACCAGTGTGTTTTTCAGGACACTTCAGCTGTTCAAACTGCTGCTTTCCGGGTTCACTGAAGACAACTAATCACACTGCATCATTTGGTCTCTGATAATGGCAAAAAATCAGTTACTGCTGTTTTTTAGTGATAGATAGCACATTATCTAAGTACATGGGCAAAGATAACATCAGTTGTGTTGAATTTACACACGTATGTTCAATGCATAGGCATGTTGAGTTGTTTTTAAAAGCACAGCAGCAGTTAACTTTTATTTATAGACTGCAGTAAAACAACCAGTGACCCTGCATCTTCACCACTTTATCCCAGTTGCTGTTTTCAAGCTTGGTGACAATGACCTTGTGTCCTCTAAATTATCGATCCGAGAACTGCGGATTATTCTGTCTGCCTGAGGAGAAAATACTTTTCTTTTCATGCTTTGACTCTGACAGAAGCAGTGACACTTTACTGTGTCACTTCAACCATTTGCCACATAATAATCATCCCAGGTTGTTTCTCACTCAGAGCTGTAAAATCATCATGAGATCTCAGCACTGAGCATATGGTGCTTCGAGCTATAGTGTTACAGAGCCGCTGAAGCCATAAAATCACAATGCATTAATTAATGGTGAAACTTTGACATCAATCACATTAACAGCGTGCTTTTCCCCTCCCACAGAACACAAGTCACATGATGAACTGACTTCTGCAGTCATTATAATTGTACGGTAGGTGCATTTATGATCTGTTTATACATAACAAATGCAAATCGCAAGACTCAAAAATAATTGTATGCTTTGGCATTCTTTATTCTAATAGTCACGTCTGGACAAGATGCACTCTGTAACCCCCTCACTTGATGAGACAGCAAAATGCATTATCAAATAATAATTATAATAAAAAAGGGTTGTAATGGCCGAGCCGGTTTGAATTGTAAAAGAAAAACAGAGAATTGTTTGACATTGATCTGAGAGGAGAATTCTGCGTTATTTTTTTTGGTCTTTGTTAAAGCTGAGCTCCTTTGTCTCCCCTTTTACTCCACATGGTTTATAATCGCTGCCATCAGGCTGTTATCTCTGCCTTTCTTGCTAGCAGTGAGGCAGAACTGAGATGGGATTTTCTTTTAGTTTAAATGAATTATTTGCAGCTATTTATTTCTTATCCCTGCAGGCTATTGTTTCATAATGAATTGCAAAAGACAGTCGAGGTTTCTATTTGCCTGGCAAATAAACATCCATAAAAGACAGAGAAAAACAAACAAGATGTTTTTTCAGCGTGAGAGGAGCTTCTCGGCCTTCAGGCAACCAGGCTATGAACCACTTTTACAACCAGTGCAGTGCCCATTCAAAATGTGCCTGTTCAGTTCGGGCCAATTGCTTGGCCTCTGGTACTGCTGCTCGCAGCTTTCTCGAGAGCTGTTCATCCAAACTACTTCACACTCAACACTGCAAGTCCTTTGTTCCTCAGCAACACACCAACCAAGTGTGAAGTCAACAGCATGAGCAAATGTCGAGAAACTCCAAGAACAAACATACAGACACTAAGACAGAGAAAGAGATAAGAATAGTTAGATAGATATTCATCGTATCTTTTTCTTCTTCTTTTTTGGAAAAGTGTTTATTTTTCATATGGTTGAATTGCCAATCAGTTAATGTATGCAAGACATAAGACAAATCTAAAACTTTGCTAACTCAAACTGGGACTTCAAGAGATTATCTGAGATGAGTCTTTAGGTTCTGATAAGTATCTGTTGCAGTGGCTGAAAACTCCCCTTGTCTGAGGGGCAGAGGTGAAAAAAAAAAATCTGGGTTAAAATCTAGTGTTTGTCTACACTATGTTTGGCTAATGTGTAAAAATTGAGTAGTTAGAAGTTTTAATTATGTGAATTTTTGAATGGCTGCAGTAATATATGTGGCTAAAGTGCACAACAGTAGCAAATCACATTACATTGTAAAGATATGTTCAAATTAAAAGGTTGATAAATGCAGTTGAAAGAGCAATTAGTGGTGCAATCAAAAGCTTCCCAGACTCCTGATGTTGAGCATTACCAGTAAAATGCATGTAGCAGGTTCAGGCAGTCATTTTCATGAGTAAGTATTACACAGCAATTTCATCATGGACCTGAAACTTGGTTCTGAGGCTACGACCAAGAGACCAGACTTCATTTTGGGGAACAGAAAGAAGTCAAAATGAGCCAAATCCTGCATGTGGCAGTTGTGGGGAAGAAAACTATGTATTTTCAATGTGCTGTGAGCAGGCACATTGTCATTTTTGAGTCTACTTGCTGCAGTTCAGGATGTTTGCTCTGAATGTGCTCCCTCTGTGCCTTCTTCTGTCTGTGAGACTACTGCAGGCTGTTTCAGTGCAAAAGCTGCTGTATGGTCGTAGCCATTGACACAAGTCTTATCACCAATGATCATCCTCGACACGTAGTTTGGGTCATTCCCAGCCTGTTGACAGAGATCCCTGCAGAGAACACCTGTAATGCTGCAAAAAAACACTGGGAATATTCACTCAAAAGTTATTGCTTTCACCTGCTACCTGCGAGTTAAAGTGTATTTCTCTGTTTGTACACAACAGAAACATATTTTGAAGTTTTTTACCGCACACACGTGTTACACTTTTTATCTTAGGATGTTTGATTTAATGTATTTATAACTTTTGCCTGCTCTTTCATCTGTTCTCAATCTAGGAACGTATGACTCACTCTTTGGAGAGTGTTTTGCCGGATTGATTGTTAATTGGAATGTGTGCTGCAGGCACCGACAGTCACACAATGTAAAGAAACAAACCCAATCAAAGCAGCCTTGCTCTATGTGAAGACTTGATGAAAGGGAATGTTTGTTTGCTTCACCTCCACCCGCACAGTGTCAAACCTAAGTAATTATCAAGCTGTGATACTTACATGACTCATAAAGAAAATGGTGAAAGAATAATGACTTTTGTTCACATGTAGATCATTCAGATACCTTAACCAGAAGTCATTCACAGGAATATTAAAGTGGTGGAAGATGTACTCTTATCTTTTACGTCAGAGCATTAAAAAAAAAAAAAACAAGTGAGGAGGAGTGATATTATCCGCAAGTTGTACTTCAAGTATCATAAGTAAGATTAATTGACCCTTAAGAAGCCCCGCCCCTCTGTCAAGCTCCATCGAGCAGTCAGAGCCAACAAGGAGCCCACACTGTCAGAGTCTGTACTTACTGATGAAATGTTATCAAGTTTTTGTAAAAACAAAAGAGTAATTTTAGAGAATCTGACAGAAGTGCTTGCAATATGTCTCTGAAAGATATATTCAGGATGTCAGACTGACTCAGCAGTGAAAACAGGTCAACATAATGAAGATAAAGATAGAAGCTCAAGCCTGTAGATCACAGTGCAGTTTTTTTTAAACTTGTGTATCACTTCATTTATAAAACAAGGGAGTACACTCATATTTGTTACATACAGGTTTAGGATCAGGGGAGGACATTTCTCTTCATTGATTGACATTATAGGTAAAGTAATGCATAATTGTAAGGTTCAGGTGTGATACCAGGGTTGAAAGCTGTTGACCCAGAGCTGTTATCTATCATAGATTTTAACTAGACTAGCAAAGCGTGCTGGCACCCTGGATAGCTACTGCTAACTCAAGGTAACCAGCTAACATCTGCTAATAGCAACATAATTTGGTAGTTGTTTATTTTAGGGTTAGCACAGAAGACAGAGCCATGCTTTTTGATCTCTATGGGGATTCAGTTTTAGTGATCAGAGTTTCATTTGTAACCAAACTTTAAAGTATTTCACCTACAGCTCCTCCAACCTGCACCTCTATTTGTTAGTTAAGTACAGAGGTTTCATTGCTTTAGGTCTGGGCCCCCTTCAAAGGTCTTTTGATTAACCTGAGGGATTATTAAATGGAGCAAAAACTAGAAGAAAACAACAAATGTACATAAACATATGTCTTTTTTCCTCAGGCTGGTTAAATCTTTAACAATGTGTTGGGCTGCACAGACTTATTGCACAGTACGTTTCTGTGTTCCACCGATTTAGCTTGGCATTCACACAGCAGTATGTTTATTATTTCACAAATTCTTCCTTGTCAACACCTGATACCTGCATTACCCACAATGCAACTTGACTGCCAACAGTTAGCTCTGAAACACTGATGTGTTATGCTAATAATATCCAATGTAGCCTTGAGCTGCTAGCCTTGAGCTAAGATGAGGTATGGGACTTGCGGAAATCTGGTGAGTTCACTTCTTAACTCCAAACTAACAGAGTTTTTTTATTTTTTTTCATTTTCAAACTTTTTTTTAGCTCCCAACAAGCAATGACTCAAGTGGTAAATTATTAGCCTTCACACAGCTCCCTCTGTTGCAAAAAAAAGCTTTATACAAGTTTTTTCATATATGCACTCTGCAGTCCCCTTGAATAGACTCTGACATTTCACCTCCCCTTTAATATGAATTCATGTTACTAAGGCTGTCAGAAAAAATCTGAAGTAAAAAAAAAAAAAAAAGGACCAAATTTCCCACTGAGATTCAGTGGAGTAGAAGTATAAATTGTCAAATAAAAAGAAATTGCTCCAAATACCTAATACCTAAGTACATCACAGGAGCTTGGATCCTCACCAACACTGATAGACAAACTGTGTGTAACATTTAGCACCGAATCGATGAATGCTGTTAAATCCACTGTTTCCAGGTATTTTCTGGCCAGTGGACTGAACAATTAATGAGAAGAAAACATGCACAATATGAGTCCAAATTATTACAGCTATGATAAATAATTTGATGAGAGACACAGATTCCTTCCACATCAAAGCTCAAGCTGTCAGTAGAGCTAAAAAACTAAATGAAATAAATAAGAAACCTGCGTTCTTCTTTATTTTCTCCTAGTTTAACGCTCCACCACTTTTGTTATTGATTGTGCTGCTTTCAAGGCAATGAGAAATATTTTGATGGGTTTCTTTTTAAATCTGCAGATGAAGTAGATGTGTGTGTCATTGTTTGTGTGTAAATATCTGTGTGCCTGTGTATCTAAGGGGGTGTATTTGTGCACAAGCTGCACATGTGTGTGTGTGTGTGTGTGTGTGTGTGTGTGTGTGTGTGTGTGTGTGTGTGTGTGTGTGTGCGTGCATGTATACACAGAGCATTTCTTTAATTTAGCTTAGTGAAGCATGGGAATCCACACCTTGCACCGGTGTTCATTTCATACTCCCATTTGGATCTCACATTTGGAATGCAGATGAGCTTCACTGCTGGTATTTCGACACTAGTTGTTTGGTTTTGTCTTAATGAGATATCCGTAAATGGATTTTTATTATAACGATATGGTGCTTAGAAGCAAGACACAGTGATATGTTGACACAAACTAAGAGGACAACCCTAATGAGCTCATACTGGAGATTTCATAATTATCATATGCTAAAAAATCTTGTCATTTGCAGTGATAACTAGCAAAGTCCTGTGATTTGTGGACTCCTGTTTCCTTCAGGGCAGAGTTGATCTAACATTAAACTGCTGCCACACAGTGATTACACACAGAAATCAGTGCTGAGCTGCTGAGTGTCAAATTCCTCTGAACTAATATTTGTTCTAACACCCCAGCAGGAATCCCAATCTATTTTGAGGCGCTGCAAGTGAGGCAGCACCCACCTCGTCCTCATAATGCTGCACACACATACAGTTATGCATATCGTAGGTGCATGCACACACACTCAGGCACACACACAGACATGCACGGTGCTCTCAGATGTATGCTCAGACTCCAGAGCTCCCGGGGATCCTGTTGAGAGGGATCGATGATGGTGTCTGCACCTCTTGACCTGCTCTCCGAGTCTCTGTCACCTCTCCTCCAGCCTCCAGCAGCCAAGAGGCAAAAAAACACCACCAACTCACTGTGAAATGAGATACCCTCACTGAAAAATGTCTGCAGCTCAATGCACTCCATGCACTCCACGCCACAAAAGGTCCTTGAAATGCACTTAGGACGCATAAGGGTGCCGTCTTAAACAAAAGGGCGAAAGTGAAGTGGAGCTGTTGAACTTTGTTTCAGGTTTCAGCTGTGTGGGATGTTCTGTCACATCAGTGCTGCTGAAGAGTGCTCTGTCAAGGTTAACAAGTTTAGATCAGTGTAGAAAACACAAATAATATACAGTGACAAAAAACACACGGGGGAAATGGAATGAAAGTTGTGCAGGTGATATAAAAAGCCCACAGAAGCTTATGGAAGAATTCCAATTCAAAACAAAGAACATAAAAAAGAACACTTTGATCCCTGTTTGTTTGTATAATCACTTAAATTCTACATTTTAATATGGGATTTATTTATCCTAACGATTAAAGCTTTCAACATTTGAATCCTTTTAATCAGAGTTACTGTAAACAGCCCATCACATGCTGTTGTAATGATTAGAAAGTCTTCCTTCATATGAATCTGAGCTTAATCTCTTAAAAACCCCAAGTGCTTAATTCAACTGAGATTGCAGTATTTGACTCAAAAAGGCGAATTCCATGTTTTCAAATGAGATTCTTAATCCCTGACGACAGATGATGATGGTTTCTTATTCCATTTGCACAAGTGCCACATTGGCAGTCTCACACCTGCAGCAGCATCGCCTCCAGACCTGGACTCTGATCTGTATGCAGGTCACCGTTAAAGACACATTAGCAGTAATAACAGACAACTAGCAGTCAAAGAGACCGTCGCTGAGGCCGACATTACACCTGAAAGCGTAAATAAATCAAAATACTGTGTGACTGCACTCTTTCAGGAGTTTAAAGGTGCATTATTGGATGCCCTTGGGAAATCAGGGATCTCGGGTCAGTGATTAACAACACAGAGGCAGAAGAAGATGTTTCTGATAAACATCCTGCGGTAAAATTGAACACCACTTGAGGGTGGATGTGTCACCGGCTGCTTCAAACACACTCATCAGTATGCATCATAATTCAGGCAGGTGAAGACGGGTGACAAATGGAAAAAAAAGACAAAAACAACATAAAGCGTCTTAGTAAGGCGCTTGGCCACCATCATCTGCAACCAAAACAGCTTCTCTGCAGTCTTTACATTGATTCAGTAAGTGTCTGCAGAGATGGAGCTCCAGTCTCATTTGGTGTTTTACTGATGGTGTCGAACATGTTGGTTCACAATCTTGCATGTGTGTTCAGCTGGGTTGAGATTTGATAACTGTTAAGGCAACAGCATGCTATTTATCATTTTCCTGCTTCAAGCCGCTCGGTGACCCTTGGTGGGCTATGGGTGGGGGAGAGAGCGCTCCCATCAGGGCAGAAATGCCTCATCATAAGATGAAAGTGATCATGCCGAACAGAATTGATTCACAGTGACTCTTCCCTCTACGGGCACAAGTGAACCCAATTCACACTAGCTTAAAGCACCCCAAGCAAAACTTGGCCACTACATCTTCTCACTGTAAAGGTCAAGCATTCAGGCCTGTACTCCTGTGTGTCACACATGCAGTGGAGAATATGGTGAAGGATGACTCATTTCATTATATCACTTTTTCTACATCTCTGGTTTTTGCACCACTGAAGTGTAAATTGCGTGTTCATTCTTATTTTTTGTAATAAGGGGTTTCTGCCCTGCAAGCCCTCTATAATTTCCCTCTGTTTGTAATCGTCAACCGTCTGTTCTTACTAACAGTCTGGTCATGTATTGCGAGAGTTGCTCTTCTGTTACATACACACTTATACACAAGAATGACTGTCATTAAATGTGTGCCGTATACATTTCCAACCCTATTAACTGATGTCCTTTCCACCGATCTACATGCAGATGTCCTTTTCGCCACTGTTGCTATGTAAACAGTAGAATGGCTCCTGCCATCTGTGCTAAAACAATTAACCCTCTTTCAAAGTCACTTAGATCTTTCCCCTCTGCCAACTTGACACAGAATCAGCATCAACTGAACTCGCTCAATATTTAATACATGCCGCCAAGCATGATTGGATGTTAATTTTTTAAACTGTATCATGCATTTTTTTTCTTTTACATCATGCAGGTATTTCTTTTGTCATCTGTGTTGTGTCTCCTTACCGCTTCTATTTCTGTGTGTCAAAACCTTTCCTGCAGTGAACAAGCGTATTAAAATGCAGAGGCTGCAGAGCAGACACAGTCCAACTAATGCAGATTCACATTCTGTTGCTTGGATTATCATGACTCATTAACCCAAACAGAGTGTGTAGCTCAGATGCCCGCTGGCCAGATATGGATCTCACACATAACAACTCTGTCACCTACAAAATATGTTTATATTCTGCTGATTTGATTTGCCACATGCATTTTAGCATGAACGTGATTTCTGCATGGATTGTTTTGATTTTCTCACACAAGACTTGCACAGACTGTGTTGGTAGGTTTGGGCAGGTTAAACACTTGGTTGACTTTGACATTGATTTTTTAAATTCTGAGGTTATGAGTTCGAAATTCAAACAGGCAAAACACCTACTTCAGATTTTCTTTTGTTTTTTGACAAGCCACCAACCAAATTTAGCTCAGCTGATTAAAAAACAAAATCACAGGTTTATTTATTAAAACAGAAAATACTAAAAATCCTCTTTTTTGTCAAAAACTATAAAATGTTGAGCTCTGTGAGGCTCCACTTAGGCACAGTGGTGTTTTGAGCTTAGATAGATAGATAGATAGATAGATAGATAGATAGATAGATAGATAGATAGATAGATAGATAGATAGATAGATAGAAAGAAAGAAGCTGGCTATACATAACCATAAAATTTTTGTGAAGCTTTGGTAAATTTATACATATATACATTTACATATATATATTGATGGAAACTTTAAAAAAGACAATGAGAACACTGCAATTCAATATAACATTAGATTTCAAAGTTATTTCAAAGAAGTTTATTGTAAGTGCTTAAAGATTTCATAAAAACACACAAGAGTCATTTTCAGGGGAAGTTCACATACAAACTATCTGTGAGGCAAAAAAGTAGCTTCAACCTTAAAAACAATATGATCTTAAAAAAAGTTGCTTTGATGTCTGTGTTGTCTCCTTGGTGAATTATGTTCATATTCTTAAAGTCATGTTTGACATACATATAAAGAAACAGAGTTATCCAGGTATGTTGCATAAAAATAGTCAAGTTTTAATGAGAACTATTCCTCTTTTATACTCGCTTATATTAAAAAATGAACAGATTAAGTGGAGTTGGTGATATTTGCTGATGGATGTAAACTATTTCTTGAGCAGGTGACTTCTCTGAGTTTATGCTTGCCTTGAACTCATCCCCTGAGCAGAAAGCTGGTTTCCAAATTAATCCCTAATCCAAAATCCAAATCCTCAACTATCAACTGAAGCAGTTGAGGCAAAGACCGGCCAAATGACCTCACTTCCCAAAAAAGTCAAAAGCTCTAAATGACACTCAAACGCAAAGCAGCACAAGTCCACTCACACCAACACACACAAACACACACACACACACACACAACCACGCCCACACACACACACACACGCACACTCACATCGTTCATCCCCAGTTAACTGCTCTTGAGTATGAAATGTGTCCCCAAAAGTAGCCAAAGCCACACCCACCCAGGCATTAACACACACACACACACACACACACACACACGCACAGAGACAAACTTCCTTTCCTGATCTCTTTTCCAGGCGAGGGATTGGACACACTTCATCCACTGGACAGCATAATCTCACAGCCGCTGTCTCCAGTGCACTCGGCGAGCTCAGCACATAAAAGCAGTGGTGTGATTTATGCTATGTGCGGTTCAAGAGTTGCCAAAACAAACAACTGAAGCTGAGGAGGTTAATGAGGACCGCTGGCTCCTACACAGGTAACAGGTGACAGAGAGGAAGTGATTTCCATATAATGAGAGGTGTGCTGCAGACGGAGCGAGAGAAAACATTGCATCTTTGCACAGGTGCTTGCAGATTTTTAACTATAAGCTGCGAAAAAAGAGTGTTTACAACAAATTTGTTGCCTTCTCAAACAAGTTTCAGACAGGTTTGAGTGGGAGAGGCCGGGGCACAGATTAACAGATAAGTAGACGGACAGAAATAGGCCCACACAGAGACAGGGAATGGGAGAGGAAGAGCACATGAAAAGAGCAAAGACTTAAAATTCAAGTAAGAGGCTTAGTTTTAGTCAAAGAACTCTTTTTAGTGTCCTTTGGTTCTTTATGAAAGCTGACAGGGCAGATTATCCTGACAGCAAGCGGGTCAGAGTGAATGTCATGTCTTTGAGCGGAAAAAAACGAACAATTTCTCACATCACCACCACCACCGTTCACTGTGGCATCATTCTTTGCCAAATATAAAATGCTACATGATGTTCTGGTGAAAATGTGTCCTACTTTTGTTGTGTTGGTTTTTTTTTCTGTGTTTTCTTTGTAATTCTCCAGCTCACCTGCCTGGATCTGTGTGTAAAGGAAAGAAGGCCAGTGTTCTGAGCACAGTGAAGGAATAGCAACCATGAACAGCACTCCATGAAGCCACACTGGACCCGCCTTGAACGCAGCTTGGTTTCAGGAACAGAATACACTCCTATCTTCATTTGTTCATGTCAGGATTGAGGTTGCAGGGTAATCCATAGTGGAAGGCTGAGCAGGAGTGCTTTGGGATGAACTGTAACAGAGGCCAGGAGATGCCTCCATGTTTGAGAAACTGCCCTCATTAGGAGCACGCTCCAGCTGTTTTTAGTAAAGCAAAATTAATTCCAGCCCTAACCGTACACTTATGAGCCTATGCAATGCTCACAGTGACAATGCTAACATGCTGATGTTAAGCACGTAAAAAGCAGCAACTTAGTTTCATCCAAAAAAGACATATTTAATATTAAAGGTCCAGTGTGGAGGATTGAGGGAAATCTATCTGAAGAATATGGAATAAGAATGATTTTAAAATTCATAAGAGGGATATTAAATATGTTTATTGGTGTATAATCACTTAAGAATAAGAACACTTGTATTTTCATGGCCTTGGAATGAGCCTTTTACATCTAAAGAGAGAGCACGGCCTCTTTCACAGAGTTTCCTTTGTGTTTCTCGCCAGCTTCTCCTACACGCATGGAAACAGAGAGATATTCAGTTCACAACTTCACTCTAGATGCCACACAATGGACCTTTAAAGGAGACATGCTCCACACTTTTACTCCTTATGTCTGTACTGACTCAGACATGAAAATAAACATTGACAAAATAACACACACACAAATTCAGTCAATGTAAACAGCTCTCTCACTCTGAGTTCTGTACCTTAACATAGAACATCTTCACTGCAAACAGCAAACATTAATAACAACTTATGAAAACAACATTTCCACATATTTGATATTGATCACTTAACACTGACATTTGAATGACTACTCTGTTCAATTTTCCCTTTAAATATCAGTACTGAAGCACGGGATATAAATATGGTACTGCAGTGGTGAGCCACAAATGAAACAGCTTTCTCTGTTAAACCTCTGTGTACTTTGATTCTTATATACCTTATGAAATATCAGTAATACTGAGGGGGAAAAATACAGAAACAAAAATGTTAGCTTGCTTGAATTTTTTTTTTCATTAAGCACAAAGTACAGCCATGGCTGACGTCATTAGGTTGTAATAACTTTGTCTTACAGCATTTCACATAGTTGTAAAAATGAAATTTTGTGCTTGTTATTACAGGTGGTCGTGGTCATGATGACCTGTAATTCATGGCAATTTGTTCTGGAGCTGTGAGACATTCATCAAAAATGACAAATGTTAACATCATAATGGAACCATTGAAAAGATCAGGGGATCACTAATAAATTAAACAATAAACTCAACAGTTTTATATTATTATATATTTTATAACAACTTATTAACAAATAAAGGAAAATTCAAAGGGCTGTGCAAGAGTTTGTCAGAATGTAGGACGTAATCTTATTAATGGCAGTCAAGAAATTTCACCAAGAGCCAAAAAATGCAAACTTCAAGGTGGCTCTAGAATAAAGTGAGGGTCAGACACACTCATCTTCTGGTCAAAATGAATGTCTGCACAAAATTTTATGCAAATCCATCCAATAGTTGCTGAGGTATTTATTTCTGGACCTAGCAAGTAGACTGACCAACACTGCCATCCCTTGTGCCAGCCAGTCTGGGTTAAGCACATACAACAGTCCTTCCACTTGGTTTAGCAACTTTGACAAGACAAACAAAGCTCCACAACATCATTAAATTCACACTTAAAGGAATTTATGAAACCATGGCCGGAGAAAAACTGTTTATCTGTCTCTTCTGACCAGAGGTTACACGATAAGTCTGACCTTGCTGCAAGAATACATCATTATATATTCTTTCAGTGTAATGAACCAGTGGGTGTCTTCTGCAGAAGAATCAACTGAATTTCCCATCTCAAACAAATTAGTATAAAACATAATCTAATGAGATCTGAAGGTCACATTCGGTTTCATAAAACTGCCACTTGTACACTTTTGTAAAAGTTTAGCGGTGATTAGGAGAGTCTGCAAACTGGTTTAATTGGAAACGGTGCAACAGGTTTCTGAATGTGTACACAGCTTTGCCCACAGTGAGGACGGATATACAAGCAACTTGTTTGGATTAGACGTGATGTGATGTGATGTATTCAAATGGCACAATACTCATGATGTTTTCTTTTCACGTGTTCATGCGCCACTGATCGAGCAATTATTCCACATTCACTACGGATCTGCAAAGCGTTCTCTGCGCTAAGGCTCGCAAACATACATTATGAGAAATTATGATGCATTAGGAGCATCACGAGGCTGTCACACAGAGCGCTCCTAATGTTCATCTTCTGTAATAATCAAATAATGACTTTGTTCTCCCATATGAGCAAGGTGACTTGAATAGTCCATCAAATGCTCCTCGGTGGCTGTCTTTGTGCCTCTGAGCGGCAGCCCATCTGACTGAAACATCCAGCAAGATCAGCCCTGATTGGGAGGCCAACTGAGTCAATCAATGGAGCAGCCCAGCATGGGAAGCGCCAGTTCATTAGTGTTTCAAAGTTGCAGCTGCGAAAAGTAATGATTTTAAATGATTCAAAGTAAGGAAAAATTACTCTGGTTTTACTAACTGTGGGAAAGAGCTGTATATGTCTCAGTAAACATGGAAAAGAATACGTGTTTCTGCATGCTTTGTTTACAAACCAGTGCTAACTGTTTTCAGAGTTTTAGCAGGCGTATTCGTGTTTCACCTTCATCCAGGCAGCCATCTGATTCTTTTCTTTTCACTTTGGTTTTTAAATCAACCTGCATGGACTTGCAACTGGCTTGAGATCAATAATCCAAACACACAAAAAAAACATCATATGCTTTTTGTTTTAGCCAAGATTGAGTGAGAGTCGTGGCGCAGTGCGGACTTTAAAAATCAAGCTTCATTTACACATCATGATGGCAACACAGCTTAGACAATGTGCACACATGATGTTCACTTTCTCACTGATCCCAAGCAGGCTCACATGTTCAAGGTTTTATATATTACATTCTGGCATCAATTACAGTACATTTCCTTTACAGAGGTCAAATGAGTGCTGTGTACCTATGTGCACAGGGTTGATGTCTATTTTAAACCATGCTATGAAAGTACAGTTTGCATGGCAGTGAATTGAATGTTGACTGGAAGACAAGAAAGCTGTTCAGACACCAGGAGATGAACCTGAGCTGCACAAAACCAGGACTCAGAACAGCTTCAGCAGATGAGACCTGTACATTTATGACACTGTGTTTTTTATTTTGATCCATCCATTAAGATTGTGTCAAAATGATTTGAAGCAGGCTTGACCATATTTTTAGATCAACATAAACAGAGCCCTGAAAGTTTAGAGGAATTGTCCAGTAAATGGAGCTAACACATTAGATAAAACACCTGTAAACTTTAGGAGATGAACAAGTACAGTGTATAGAAAAGAATGCAGGAGCCCGTTAAAATGACAGGCATGCAGCACATAAACTTGTTTCCATTGTGCCTGTTTCAATGCTGAAAGTTAAAAGCATGACAATCTCCTCTTTTTAGCTTGTGAGGCAACCTGATGTACTGTAAGACATAATCTGCAGCAAGTAGATAATCCACTGAATAAAAACAATTCATACAAAACATTTGATAAGACCTCTTCTGAAATAATTTCATCATCCAGGATAAATTTCCTCAATATAAAAACTAATACAAGATGATTCAGAGCAATAAGAAAAACACAGCATGTCAGATAAATTTCAACAATTCCGGCTATAATAACTCTTCATTAACAAAGGTCCACATGATGACTTTTTTTATTGCATGTAACAAAGAATTCCAAGTCTATATTTGAGAAGCTTTATATCTTTAAGCTCTTTGTTTGGTTCACCTTCAACCCTGTCATCAACATTGTTTTTGGCTACAACAGAGAACATTTTCCAGGAAAAGAGCTAAGAATTAAAAAAAAATCCCCTTGTGCACTACTTGCATAGCACCAAATGACAAATAAAGTTAGTATCCATTAAAAATGCTATTGTGGCATTTTGTACACATCAAACCTCGCTCAGGAGTCGGTGGAGACTAAAACAGAGTTGAAAGGGGAGTAAACGTTGGACATCACTCCACCAGGTGGCAAGAAAACTTAAAACATGATCACACGTGTGTTCACAACTTCTGTCTGGTGGCTGATAAATGGCTAAATAAATCACTTGAGTAGATTTATTTACTTTCAGTTCTC
>JAPZDY010000004.1:6850081-6878632 GCA_029783645.1 Ctenochaetus hawaiiensis | reverse complement strand
GATGGCAGCTGATGATGTGAAGCTGTATTTTGGTTTCACATCTCTCTGTGGCTGTGGGAGTTACAGCATTGCATTGCAATAAGTTCTGTTTTAGCAGTGCATGAGTTATTTAAAGCTGTGACAAGCTTGTTCACAACAGTAAGCCCTATAAAAGAGATTCCAAGCTAAGGGGTAGCCTGCTTCTGAAATGAAAGGGGTACATGCAAATCTTATGGAGTAGCTCAGCTAATTTGAAAAAAGTAGCTGCACGTCTGTAGCTACACGGAAAATAAAACTGGAGTGATGCTTAACTTCAGAAATAAACCCCACTTATTCAAAACATTTCTTGAACACTATCAGTCTCATTTAAATGAAGAAATTCTTAAAAATAAATAAATAAATGAAAACTTGAGAAATACATTTGATTGCTTTTATTGATGCTAGGTAGATGAGCATGTCTGAACAGTTGAGCTGAAGCTACATACAGCAGCTGGTTAACTTAAGGTTAGCAAGCAGTTTGGGAAGAGAGGGAAACAGCTGGCTTGACTCTGCCCAAATGTGAGTAAATCTGCTTACCAGCAACACCTAAGCTCACCATTTAACATGTTTTAAGCTATATGATAAGCTAATACGCTAACAAGTTTCTAAAGTAGCGTCAGTTTTACTGTACAGATATAAGTGGGATATGTTATGTTGCTATGCCAAGCTAACCCAGGCTCGGGATAAACTCTTGTAGGCTTGCCAGCCTACAACCTAGTCTAACTCAAACCAATAACATTTCTCCATTGATGCTGCCATAGAGGTGAAAATGTGCCCTAATCTTCCCTGGATGAATGTAACATTTCCTTTTGCGAGGGGCGTGTGTGTTCACGTGGCCCTCTAGGACACTGTGTTTTGGTTTTTTTGATAAATTTCTTCTTAAAAGAAGAAACTGCTCATAACTAACTTACATAACTACTGCAGAAATTTGTCTTTATTCTTCCTATTTTCTTTCTAGGAAACAGTGACAATAAAATTGTTCTCAATTGCTGCAGCCCCGTCTAAAATTAGGAGTGCATAATAGAAAAGTGACGCACACAAAGGGTTTTATTAGTGCTCGTCATTGGAATCAGACTTGTGTGAGAGAAAAAATGGAAGGCTTTTTACTGTTCTCATGTTTTATGCTTTTTCTTTAATTTAAATTATGCTTTTTTAAGCCCTGAGGCCCGCTGCAATATCAACAATTAGAGTTGGAAGCAGGCAATGTTATAGTCATGTTTATTTTATGTTTCACTATATATACACGGTCAAACACATGCAAAAATGAACATTGGCGCATATTTGCTTCTTTTTCACTCCATTCAATGAAAGCAAAAAGATATATGAAAACTTCTCTTTTCGTAAATTTTGCACCTTGGCTTCATGTGGCTTTTAATGTCAATGAACTTTGACCAGCCAGTTTGAAACTTCAACTAATAGCAAAGAAGTCTGTGTGGCTGACTCCCCAACCAGCAAAACTTTTATCCGATTCTTGTCAGATGTGTTATTGTTGGAAAGTGTATATAACAGTACCTGTGTGCTGCTGAATTTTGACCTTGAGGCTGAAAAAAATCATTGTGTGAATTAAAAAAGAAAAGCAAATGGACCCAGATTGTGCAATTTTTCCCCCCTGCTCTTAGGACTGGAAATGCAACAAAACTAGTTAACAAGTGAGCAGAGAATTTTAAATGGAAAAGCAAAGTGCTAAAAAATGGTTGAAATGTGGAGCTTCTGCTCCCAATGCTAGGGGTTCAGAGTGTTAGCGTTAAATGAAATTGCAATCAGTTCAAATTAACACAACAGGGCCCTATAAAACTCGATAATTCCAAAGGGAAAAAATGCTAGAAAATGAATAAATAACCCACCAAAACAACCTCATTGACTTAAAGCCCACACTAATTGTGGACTCTCTTCAGTAAAAGCATGTAACTCTGTTGTCAACGCTGGTGTTCTCCTCCTCAGGCGATACATATGCAGTTTCATCATCTGTTAATGATGTATGTGCATGTGTGTGTGCGGTCAGCACACTGCACAGTAAGTGTGCCTCGTGTACATGCCACACATTCACCTCATCCTCTGCTTTCAAAACAGCTTGTTAAACAACCGCCTCAGGTCGTACACACCATCCAAACCAAGAGCACAAATGTCTCTGTGCCTGTGTGCGTTTTGTCGTCATTCCAGGGAGTTTGGTCGATGGAAGGTCAACAGCCTGGCGGTGGAGAAGCGGGACAGTCTTGGTGGCAGCGGAGGCCTGGCTCTGCCCCTCGACCCCGACTTCATGCACACCATCCGCCAGTTGGGGAGGCGGCCAACCCTCCAGACGATTACAGAGAGTCTAATCAAGAAATATGGCACCCACCTCCTCCTCTCTGCCACTCTGGGAGGTACAGTAGAGCTTCAAAGAAAGCTTTTCTAATGTGATGATTTTTTTTTTTTCAGCACGTGGGGCACTGATTTTACCGTCTGTTGCATTCTAAACAACAAAGCATATAATAATTTTTCTGGATCAGTGTTTTTTGGCAAACAAATAGCATCAAAACACTCTGGTTTATTGTACAAAATATAAATTGGAGAAGGCAGTGAAAGATTTAATATTTTTGTAGGGCTTTCAAGACAGCAAGGTTGCCTAAAACTAGAACTTATATTAAATCAGCTTATATATTTTTTTCTTTGATAGATTGTTTTAAAAACATACTTTTATCAAAAGTTAAAGTGTGATAAACAATATTAGTTGAAAACAGCTGTTGGCGATGTATCTCACAATCCAGGATTAATTTGATGTTTGTTGTGCATTTGAACAAATGCAGTTGTTGGCAAAAAATTGACAGTAAACAATATTTTGGCTGTAATTATATTAGAACTGAAAAAAAAACACATGTTCATAACTTTACACAATTTTTTGATAAATTTCTAAGACAGACATCCATTTAACAGAGATACAATCGTCTCATTTGTCTCCTGATTCAGCAAAACACAACGTTACACAGACGTTTTAACTCTAGATATTTTGCTCTTAAAAAGGAAAAGAGGTGATTAAACATAATCTAACTCAAGTAAAGTGTCTCTAACAGGGACAAAAAAACAGAAAAATTTATTAATTGTATTTGTTTATTTTTTCTATTTTTTTACATTTACAGTTACAGGCTCACAACCTCCCTAAACTCAATTTGTATTGTAACTTATTTGTCATAAAAGAGACAAAACACATAAAGTCAAAGATGATTTTGAGTGGTTATGCTGTTTATTATGTAATATTCTCTAGATATCAAGATAATATATTGTCATCTTTATCTTTAGGCCACAATAATCACGTCATGAAAATCTGGCATTGCCAAAGCTCTGGGAAACATTCAGAATTGTTGTCTTTGAAGACTGATTTTAAAAATCTTCTCTGCACGGATCATTTGTGAAAGATTTTAAAGGCACTGACAAGCAATGTCATCCTGCTGATATGGATGTTTAATCAAAGAGACTTCTCATAAGAGAACTTTCTGATGTGTCTTGACACTTCTTTCTTTTAAGCATGACCATGGTTTTTGTCTAACCTTGGTCTTGTCTGAACCACAGGAAACATCGATCACAGATACAGCGAGAGGCAATAAATCTAAATAACATTCTTGTGTTATTGTGGAAGATAATTTGGTCTAGTTTGGAGAACTGGTGTGTTTTTCATTTATTTGACATCACCTGGCTAATGTGAGTTAGCAAATGATAAAAAAAATTCAGGAGTAGAAGGGCTCAAAGATTTATACATTTATTCCCCTTGTTAAATTGAGTTTAAATTAAGTTTGCGTATGATAAATATGGCACATCCAGGCAAAGGTTTTTCTGATTAAACCAAATCACATTTTTCAGAGATTAGCCGATTGAGAACTTATTACAAGAGAAAATTTCAGGTCCTTGTTCGACTGTAACATGTCTGGATCTGAGTGTTTCTCCTAACATGTGCATTTACATTATATCCCCCTCCTCTGAGCCAGCACAGAGGCTTAGTCACAGCTAGAAGTCACCTTACATGCAGTAATGCTCCCTAATCACTAGTGGTGAGGGACCACTTTGGGAAAAGGGCCAATGAGACATGTATTGATAAAAAGGCCTTGACATACTGTTAAAGTGGAGGGAGGATTTAAGGTTCTTAAGGTTCACTAAAAAGCCCCCACTGTGAACACACTCTGTACTTCAAAAAGCATCCTTCCCTCCGTTAACTCAAATCTGAGTCACTGCCTGTATTTCCCTGGTAACTCAGCCTTTCATCGATTTTTTAAAAAAAGGGGGCTAATCAATAAAATGTACAAAAATCAACTAATGTTACAGAAACAAGATAGATGAGGCAGGTTGAGAAATAAAAAAACTCAGCAACAATGGCAAAAAAAGGCAAATTTCTTAATCGTAAAAACCTTTCAGGGTTGAGATGCTACTTCAACATTTTACATCAAACATAATGTACAAAGTGTAGAAAAAACCATAAGAGCCTGTTGTTGTAGTTTGGTTTTCACAACATATTAGTCAAACAACTGTAAATGTTACAGATGTTTCTGACTGTAGAAGGTGTTTGTCTCAGAGAAGCAGCACTTGAGTTCTGTTTTGTTGTTAATGTAATTTTGGCAAATATAATTAGGCAGCTGTAATAATTAAGGGAACTTGAGCAGTGATCATGAATGAATCTTCCGTCCCTGATGATTTTAATAGATGCAGAGACCTTGTCTGTGCCTTTTCCTCCAATCACCAAAACCATCAGTTCCCCACAGCACTTAATCACCGCTACACTTTTCTATCCGATCTGAAAAGATCCTAATGAAAGGTGATTAGTGCTGCTCTGTCAGAGCCAATGAAGCTCTTGTTCACTCTGACCGACTGTCACCAGGAGAGGAGTCTTTAACCATCTTCGTGGACAAGAGGAAGCTCAGCCAGGAGTCTTCGCCCTCAGGGCCCGAGGGCAGCCGTATTGGCGGCAGGAACTCAAACAGTACGGCGACTGTGACCCTGGAGGCCCTCCACCAACTGGCTGCGTCCTACTTCACCGACAGGGAGAGCACCCTGCGCAGGCTGCACCACCTCCAGATTGCATCCACTGCCATACGGGTGAGTGGGAATCAAAACAACTGTCTGCTGGGGGGGTGAGGCTCCACATGACGCAGTCACTGTTTAGAGGTGTTGTTAACCTGGCTTAGGGTTTGTTAGCCTCCAATGTTTAGACATGAGTGATGTAAAGCACTGAGGTGACTGGCTTGCTTTTGAGTCTAACTGAGGTTTTTAAACATGTATGAATGACTTTTTTAGTCACCACCAGGACAAGACAAAAGTTAACCCATTGTTACTATTTTGCTCCAAACAGGTTCATGACTTCTATGTAATAACTGTTTTTTACTGTGAAACAAAGATCAGTGGTGGAAGAAGTATTCAGATCATCATTTTCTTATGTAAAAGTAGTGAATACCGTAGCATTAAAGAACTCAGTCTTGTGTTCAAACACTTAATTTAAGTCAAAGTGTTACGAATCACCAGCTAATATGTTGTTTCTGCTGGCCTCCATTAGTTTTTTTTTTTTTTTTTTTTTTTTATCTTGCTGGTGTAAAAGTGTACTTCAGGGTAAACAGTCACTGCTGAGTGTGGTTACAGGTGCAGCAGACTGAGAGGGCACTTACATCCACCTGAGATAAATAATGTCTTTTTAATCCTTTTAGATCTCATTCCTGGTTGTATGTTCACTTACATCACTATATTTACTAAAAATGACAAAAATCACATTTATTTTTATTTCTATGTTCATAGTAGTAAGTCTTTTTTTTGCTGTACCTGCTCCAGCAGCATGGGTGAATAAGGAGGCGATTGCTCCACCATGACTGAAAAGGTTAACATTAACCTCTGACCCTGTATCACTCATATTAGTAACACAGAATTCTTCTGTGATTGTCATGACACAGCCCACTTTTCAGCCGTTCAATCAAACTGGTCCCAAGGTTTTGTTCCACCTGTAAAATTATTTATGCTGGAAATACATCACATTAGGAAGTTAGATACTCTTGAAATGCTGATTCAGGCGGACTTGTACTTACATTTAGAGTAGCAAAGATACTCACTGTGCAGAATGACCCCTGACAATGATATATTATTATGAAGTCATTGTAATGTGACATGGCAGCTGTACTTTTATGCAGTCATTTATTGAGATGGAGCAGCATTAGAGATTTTTTTGCACTGCTGGGTATTTTCATCTGTTAAAAATTCACATAATTTACAATCAGTCCTGAGTTTTATGTGATATTTTAATCTGAAATGCAAATAACTACAGTTTTAAAAAAAAAAATTGGAGAGTAATCAAGCTATATTTTTTCAGTAAGAGAGAAGAAGTAAAAGTAATGAGGGTCATTAAATTAAAATACTCACGGAAAGTACAACAAAATTAAGTGCAGCACTTGAAGTGCACTTAGCATCTCTCCTCCACTGACTGAGATTCTGTCACAACATGGAAGTTTAAACTCGTAACACTTTGGTAGCTCAACTCGAAGATAACATGCACAAATCCTTTAAATCCAGCTCAGGGAGTTTATTCCCGTTACTTATTTAATCAGGTGGGATTAAGAACAAATGCTTATTTATGAAATTGGCCTGACACTAGGAAATTCACCTGGTGTAGCTGCAGGGGTGCAGCAAGACCGTCAAATTTCTCCTCCTTTTCTCTCTCAAATGTGTCGCCTTTTCTGCCACAGAAAAACTCTCAGGTGCAGGAGGAAAGGTTCAAATTGTGTCAAACCTTTCTAATAAGATGGTCAAATGTGTCTTTGCTAATAACCCTTTACAGTCTAACTGACTAAGTGCTGTTATAGTTGATGGCAATAATTAAAAATACAGGGTTTTTAAGATATTGCTGTTCTGCTAGCAAGCTTTTAAAGGTAGAGTGAAGCTGCAGAGCAGAGCAGCAGTCATGCATCCTGTACTATAAAACACCAATCATCCATTTTATCATCTGAAGTGGCTATTAGAGTGTATGCATTCATCAGCCTGAGGGGCAAACGTAGATGCTAAAGTGAGTAGCCACTGATGAAGACAAGTGCCCCCCCAAATTGAGAACGTGTTCCTATAGTTATGCATCAGCTTGATGGATTAGATATATCATTCCATTAATTTCCAGCCAGGCTGACTTCCATCCATTCATTCACCACTTTGCAATGTGTGTTTGTGTGTGAAGTTCGGGTGGGTTGAAGATCAGAGTGAGGGGGAGACAGAGAGAGAGATGAATCCTACATTTGAAGAGGGATTTAAAACAGGACCTGTGTTACATGGCCATCCATTAAAGACATATATGGGTTCAAGGATTAAGTGAGATATTGAAGGGATTCTGAGTATAAATATATGCTAATACACAGTTAAGTTATGTGTTTTTTGTCTTTCAGTGTGTCTGAAATCCAACTGGCATCGGGATTAATTACCCTTTGAAATCCTGTAAACAGAGAAGTGAATCAGTTTAAAGTTTTTCAGGCAGAGGGAAGTCAATTTCTACTCTCAGATCAGAACAAATTATTCTGTCTATTGAGAGAAAGCTGTCTCATTGAAGACCTTTTCAAAATAACTTCACACTGGACTCATTACTTTCAAAATTTATTCGAGGCATCAAACGACTTTGATCGAGCTTTTTATTTTCTTTTGACCTTCTTTTTTCTAAAAAACACACAATGAAATTGAGTCAATATGATCAGTTCATGTCAAAGTGACGAGACCCATGACTGGCTGCCTCACCATCAAACATAAGCAAAGAAAAGACAAAAAGACACAGCCACCGAAAAAAAGACCGACATTCTCTCAATTCACTTGCAGGTAACGGAAACTAGAACTGGGCCCCTCGGATGCAGCAACTACGACAATCTGGACACAGTCAGCTCCGTACTGGTTCACAGTCCGGAGAACAAGGTCCAACTACAAGGTAAAATCTGCTCCACTAATCATGATGGTGAAACTGGCGCTTCTGCAGCATTTCATTGTGGCAGTAACCATGACATAATGAACACTGAGTGCCTCTAATCGGGCTGGGTATCACCACTGATTTCCTGACTGATTCAGTTCTCAGTTTAATTTAATATAAAATGAGTATGGGGTATTTCAGCAACAATATCAATTTTACTTGTTCATGAAAGACTTTTTGAGATAACTAATTGTGTTGATTGTATCAGAAGCCCTCTAACCTGCTAATTTTAAAATATTCATGTTTACATTAAGAAATTTTCAAATCAATTTTAAGATTTCTGTTTAAAATCTATGTAGATTTGAATGAAACATTGTTAGAATTTTGGCCTTTTATTTTTAAAATTTTGCATGAGTCAATAGTTAAGAAATTACAGATATAGCTTTGTGTTGTTCAACAAATGAGAAAAAAAGGATTTCTTTTTAAGCAGCCTTTGTGGCCATTCCAATATATTTTACAACAAGCACTTAAACGCAACATGCATGTTGTCTTTAACCCTCCACAGGGCTGCAGGTCATCCTTCCAGGCTACTTGCAGAGCCGCTTCATTCAGGCGGCTCTCAACTACATCGGCTGTAAATCTGAAGGCCAGTTTGTGTGCCAGAGCAGCGACTGCTGGTGTGATTGCAGCGAGGACTTCCCCCAGTGTAACTGTCCTCACTCCGACCTGGACGCTCTGGAAAACAACCTGCTGCGCATCAGAGACGCCTGGAGGCTGACCAACCAGGAGTTTGAGGAATCTGGTGAGTCAAGGATTAAATTTATTGTGACCTCCAGAAATGGGATTTGAAAATGTCAGCATGAATGGTGCTTTCAAAAAGCTACAGGTGCAACATTGGCTCTTAAAATCTGTCTGAGAATTCTGGACTCCAAGAAACAGATTATTTTAACAAGTCTGCAGAAAAAAGAAGATTTAAGAGGAAACATGGAAAAACACAACTTCTTCTTCCTGTTCTAAATGCATTCCTCGCTGTCAGACACCGCCAGCTGCCAGACGCTGAATCAAGAGAGCTGTCAATCATTGTGTCAGATCAGATGGAGGTTCAGATGCTCTCTAGGTACTCACGGCTGCAGTGTGTTAAAATACACACACATAGTTTTTAAAAGCTCATCTGTTCAGTTTCAAGAAGAGTTTAATTTAAGGCATAATTTTATATTTTAAGAACACATTTATTGACTAAGAGTTAGATAGAAGGTCCCATACATGTACTATAAATATCAAACACATGATATCTTGTTTGTTTTACATGTGCAGAAAACCAGGTGTAAAAACAGTCCAAGCACAAAACTCCTGGTGAACCTACAGAATTTTGTTCAAGAACATAAATAAGAAATAATGTGCCAATTACAGCATTCTTACATCAAATTCCAGACTTATATTCAGGTTTTTTGAAGGTGAAAACCTAATTAAAACAGGCGGCTGACTTGTTTTACAGTGCTGGTGGACAAGTTTTCTTATGTATTTTTCGTCACTTTGGACGTCATTACTTCGACAGAAAACTGGGAACAGTAAGTGATAATGTCACTGCGATTATGTTATGTCTTTTACTTTAGTCTGTCTTTCAAACTAAACTCTGACTGAAAGATGTTAGAGTGTTTAAACAGAACAGAAAATGAAAGAGGTCGTTGACAGGGTTGAAAAGCCTTCATTGCCTCCGTGATAACTGTGACTCTATCAAGTCACAGCTTCACATCAGTGACAGGGCCAAAGGTCGCGTGTCAACATGGATGTCAAGTTTCAGTCATTACCAGTCTGAATCAAAAAATACCTGTGAATTCTGCAGAGTTATTTGACCAGAGAAAGAATTAATAATTAATTATACCTTTTCCCACTGAAAACAAAAGCCAGATGTTAGTGTGTGTTCAGGGTTTTTCTATTCAGTGTGAAGGGGGTATTAATGATTTTCAGAGATGGACACACAATGGTGAGCTCTTCTCCCATGTTTCAGTCTTTATGCTAAGTTGCGCTAACGGGCTGCAAGTGAAAGCTTTGAATTTACTGTGCAGAGGCAGATCAGCATCAATTTTCCTACCTAACTCTGAGCGAGAAATCATATTAATTCCCAAATCTTCAATAATAAATGTCAATAACTTCAGGCTCTCATAATGAATACATACATTCAAAACAAAAAGGTAAATCAATGTGCACAGGAAATAAAAAGATGATAGATGATTTAAAAAAATATAAATATAAATAATTAAGCCAAAGTCTTTTGCTTTAACATGCAAACATAACCACTGCAGTTCAAGCAGCTGTAACATAAAGTGCACTGTGTAATTGTGTGGCACTGAGTGAGAGGCAAGGTGTCTAAGAGCACACTACCTCATTCATGGCTCCTATAGTAATCCCCCTGAGCCCTTGAAAGACAGACAGACAGATCTACACAAATAAATGGGCCAGCAATCACACTTACCATTGTGGAGAAGATTAGTAGCTTTGACTGGCATTTACACAGAAATTTACAAAGATTTTTGCAGCTCATCTGAGAAAGAACCTGCTGTCGAGAGAGCCAAAGCCAGGGTTACACAAGTACATCGTTTTAGTATCAGTAAAGTATTATGCATTAATGTAGGAGAAAAGCGTACAGTGACTTTTGATTCAAACTTCTGTGGTGATAATACAGAGTGGATCAGATTTGTGTCTATTTTGGTATTTTAAATTAAATTTGTTCCTAATTTTAAAGGGTGTGTCACAGACAGCGACAGAGTGCGTTCTGCTGTTGTGTGCACCCATGTGCAAATATATTGAACTTCTGAGACGTGAATTTCAAATGTGTCACAGTTGGAAAAGTTTCCTCCTGCATCAAAAACTGTCAGGGAACTTTTCAGAAAGACGTCTTGTCTTTTTTTTTTTTTGCTATGTTTGACACAAGTGATTACAGTTACCAGGGCAACCCAACTTCTTCTCGCATTGTTCGAAGCAAGAACAGATATTTTTCTTTCAGTGTCACTCATGTCTAATTAGGAACTGGTTGCTTGAAAGGTGCACAGTACTGTATGGCTGGCAACTGCTGCTGATTCACCTATGCAGTGTGTATTTTTTTTCACAAAAAAACAGAAAAAATGAAAGGAGTTTGTTCTCCGACATGCTGATGAGATCAGGCATCCTCCCTCTGAAGAAAATCTAAACAACAACCCATGCTTTTTGGCATGTTGCTGCTCACATTTCACCTCTTGAGCTGTTTGCTTCTCTGGTATAAACAATGGGGAGTAGACAGTAGACATTTTTTTTTCGATTTTGTTACCCTACAGCTCATAGCCAAAGGCAGAGTTTACTTATTCATGCTCTTTTTTTTTCCTACCAGAGGAGTTCCAAAGCTTTGTTAGGAAACTCCCAACCCATTACGCCGTGAACACATCTGTCGTGGAGCACTTGTGGAGGACCGATGCCAGCCTGCCCCAGCGCTACAGGCAGCTGGAGACCAGTAGCAACCAGCTTTTCACCAAAGCTCGCCGCACAGCTAACAAGCTCTTCAGCCTCAGCAAGAGGTGCCGAAAACAGCCCAAAATAGTCCTGCAGAGGCCGAGGTAAGAGGCAAGACGGGAGCAGGAGGGAGGAATATTTATGCAGCAGCCTGTTAACCCAAGGTGCTCCCCAAAACTTATAATTATGAAAATGATTTATGCACCAGGCGCTGAAAGAAAGCAGCGGAGCAAGACGGTACTTATTAGAAGGCACTTGAGGCAAAGACGTTGTGGAGTGAGGTGAAAAGTGCTGACAGGAGCAAAGCTGCTTCTCAGTTAAAGCTGGGGGAAAGACAAACTGGATCATGTTTGGCCAAACAGACACAATTCACCGTGCGCAAGTTTAAACTGCAGTACAATCAATCCAGCAATCTCTACATCCCTCGTATAATAATCCATTTATTTTAACACAATTGCATCTAGGAATATAAGCTGCTGCGGGTAGTAATACATGACGACTTTACCTCTGTATTTTTTACTGTTACAGCTGCCGTTTCCGCAGCACTCCCACCTGGATACTATATTTTAGCAGCCTATCAGAGACGTGGTCATAACTCCACTCAGATTTATGCCTCTCTCATGAACACTCTATGTTGATAGCTATTTCTGGCAGGGAAATTAACTAAATGATACAATCCATCAGCTCACAAGTCAAATGCAGGCACTGCCTCCTCAGTCTACAGTCCAATTACACTTTTTCATCACTCCCTTTCAGCTTGTAAAGAGTTCAATAGGGCTGTAGGATCACTGGGAAACTCAGTGATATTTTATGCCCTTGTGAACCAGAATCTTTGTGTATTTTTTATTAATTTACTTTTTCACAATTTGTTTTAATAGCAAGGTTATTGGGATGTATTCGCTCTGTAAAAATATATATATAGATATATGTATAAAAACCCAAGACAACGAGACAATAAAATTTATGTATGCATGGGTATCAGCATCTGTGTGTGTGTTATCCCAACTCATCCGCACCACTGAAGGAGAATTCAATAGATTGAATTGTTCATTTTAATCTGACTTTGCTTCTATAAATCCAGCTGAGTCCAAGTTTGGCCAAAGAGATTTTCGCAGCACATCAAAACAATACATTTTTGTTTTTCCTGAAAGACAGGCTTAATCTTTTTTTTTGGCATAACATCTGCCTGATTGCATGACCACAAAAAAAGGGATTGAATATGATAAATATGAGTGAAATATTGTGTTAGAGTCAAAGCTGTGTGGTTACAGCAAAAGTGTTTAACACAACCCACATCTCTTCCTCAGGCCTCTTAACTTCTGGTTGAGCTACGCCCTCTCCATCTTATACTGCAGTGAGAACAACCAGGTTGGTGTTTACAGTGACGAGAGCCGCAGCTGCTCGTGTTCCTACAACCATCCACCTTGCCAGGGCCTCATTCCCTGCTCTGTGGGTGACGGTCCCCGCTGTGCCTCCTGTTCTTCAGAGAACCGCACGCGGTGCTCCAGCTGTAACCCCAGCTTCACCCTGACCCAGGGAGTCTGCCGGCCTGCTGTGCCCGACCCTACAGACCCATACCTGGGCTTGGAGAGCGACCGAGACTTGCAGGACCTGGAGCTGCGCTACCTGCTCCAGCGGCGCGACCCACGCATCACTCTGCATGCTGTGTTTGTGAGCAACGACGTGCGTGTGAACACCTGGTTTGACCCTTCCTGGAGGAAAAGAATGCTGCTCACCCTTAAAAGCAACCGAGTGAAGTCCAACCGTGTTCACATGCTCCTTGGACTCGCACTCCAGTTCTGCCTCACCAGAAACAGCACACTGGAGCCGGCGCTGTCTCTGTTTGTGAATCCCTTCGGGGGCAGCCACTCAGAGAGCTGGACCATGCCTATAGGTCAGCACGGATACCCAGACTGGGAGCGGACCAAACTGGATATCCCCTTGGACTGCTTTAACTGGACGTTGACCCTAGGAAACAGATGGAAAAGCTTTTTTGAGACAGTTCATTTCTACCTGAGGAGCCGTATCAGGGACTCTGGAGTGACAGGAGGAAACAAGAACATGACGATGTACTATGAGCCTCTGGAGGCAACGGAACCATCCAACAACATCGGCTACATGAAAGTGAACAGCATGCAGCTGTTCGGATACAGCGTGCACTTTGACCCCGATGCGATCCAGGACCTGATTCTGCAGATAGACTACCCATACACTCAGGGATCACAGGACTCTGCCCTGCTGCAGCTGGTGGAGCTGCGCTACAGGGTAAACCGTCTCTCGCCTCCAGGGGCTCCACACGTGGATCTGTTTGCCTGTCTGCTCCGCCACAGACTCAAACTGTCCAGCGCAGACGTGACGAGGATACTCACTGCGCTGCAAGCTTTCAGTGCCAGGCAACCAAACTACATAGAGTACGAGGCAAACAAACTGTGTAGTTAGTGGCCACAGTTTGATTTTTTGTACAATTTCTTTGCCACAGACTGGCCTGTATCCTTTGTCAGCTGGATCCATTTGTGTCAAGTGTGTGGTTGTTGTTCAAGGCTTTGTTGTACATTCGCAATTAAATTTGATGTTTTTAGCATTTCAGTGAAGTTTTATGGATTAAAGCCCCTGAAAACGTGCTTTCAAATCTTAAGTAATTCACTGCTATTTGAAAGAATTGTGACTAGATGAGCAATAATCAAAGAAAGTCTGGGAGACAAAACAGTCAGAGGTATCATTTATTATTATTGTTTTGGTGCATGGAAATCTTTTTCACATAGCAAAACTGTTCCAACCTTTACAAAAAAAGGAAAAATTTTCATGCAAAAGCTCATTGCTCATGAGAAGCTGATAAGGAAAATATTATTTTAAGGATCTTAAAAACATTAGAATATTACATTTGAATAATTTTTACTCACAGCACTTGCATGCATTAACATATCCTTGTGGCCTTTCTAGTTATCTCACTGGAGAGCTGTAGTGGTGTGTGCTGTGTTGTTTTTGCCCATCTGGAGCCCCAGAACACAAGGTCTCCATTCTCCATTGAGGGAACTGCCTTGGCACAGATTACTAAGTATAAAGTGAGAGAAGGGAGGGTTGGAGCAGTCTTCCTCTGTTCCTCCGTCGTCCCCGTCCGCCATTCACGGTTACTGTGATAGATGAGGTGAGGCACTGCAGGGACATGCTCAGCATCAAACAGCAGTAAGCTAGTATCAGTGACAGGGATAGTGCTCTTGCTCAGCTCAGCAGTGAGTTGGACCCTCACAAGAGTGACTCCAACCAAAAGGGAAATCAGCTTTAATCCTGCCAAGGGCTGTCGACAGTGGAGCCGCAGGCTAGCAGCCCGGTATGTCTTTTATTCAACCAGCATCTAAAGAGTGTGTAGCAAAGACGCATCTTCATCAGGATTCACTGGACATGTTTCTCCTGAGATTAAAGCCAGACACAATCTGCTCTGATGCTATCGTTCAGAATGAATTTTAAGAGAGTAAAAATATGTTTAATCAGTTTATGTGGCACGAAAAAGATTGGCAAAGCTTAAAGTCGAGCTCAAGGCATTGATTTCATTACAGGTTTTAATGTCTTCCATACTGTAGACTGCTTTTCACTTTAAAAATTGATTTGTTATTGACCAGTTTTACGACACAGCTGCCTTATCTCCAGGCTGTCTTTTACTGAGCTCTCACACATCACAGGACAGTATTGGCCTATTTAGCCGTAACATGTTAATATAGCCCTTTTTACAATCTTGCAATTTTTTCCCATGCCCCCCTTTTAAAAAAAAAAAAATATTGTATTTTAAAGTAGTTTAGGCACCAGAAATACTTTCTGCAGCAATATTTAATGCATAAATCTCTCAACCTGCACAGTTTGTTTAACTGACTGCAGGAAAAAGATGTGTTTGAGAAAGATACTGAACCTGGATCAGGTCCCAGCAAAGGGTTAACGCCTGTGGTTCAAAAGCAAGCATCTGGTGTGTTTTTAAAAATCTTTTTAATAAGCAAATATGCTGTATCTGGGTGTGAAAGTGTGTTGCAGTGTTACTGGGAGCAGTCCAGCATACCTCTCAGGTGAGTCTGACACAAGGAGAAGACAGAAAGAGAGTGTTTGTTGTTCTGAGCAGCTCTGGCTCTGTTTTGGTTTGAAGACATTACACACTTCCTCCTCAAGATCAATGTGAGAAAGTGTTTGGTTCATTTGATAGAGAAGGCATCATCTCAGACTGAATTTCTCTCAGAGGTTAATGGACTGAAAACTTCGAGAGAATGTTTCTTTTTGATTGATTTGGTTAAAAAATGGATGCTATGTTGTGCAAATATCAAATCCAAAAGACTGCAAAGAAAAGAGATAGAAAAGTAAACAAAATTTTAAGTGCAATTTATTAACTGGTGACTCCAAGTGCTGAAAGATATCAGTGCCCACAAGCATCTGAACCAATCCTTTTAGAGCTTTACTAAACCTCAAGGATTTTAAAAACAAAAAAGTCACTTTTAAGGATGCAGAATCATCTTAAAACCATTGAGGTCCAGTGTTTAAGATTTAGGCGGGTCTACTAGCAGAACTGAGCAGAAATGAAATAAAAGTGTGTTTCCATTGATACTAACCAGTAAAGAAAAAATATTCCCACAGCAGCCAAACAGTGGCTGTAGACAGGAAAAAGCTTTTGCATGTTTTTTTGCAAATTATACAACCATAGTAATCTCTCATACACACTTGTAGGGGAATGGTTAGCTGCAATATGCAACCTCACCACTAGATCCTACTAAATTCTCCACACAGAACCTTTAAAGCAATAGTTTTAAATTTAGCATCAGCAAACTCTTGTTCTTTTATTTTCTTTACTTAAATTATATTCATTCAGCTTTGTTTCACTCCAAACTTGTCCCCTGGTCACCCCCACACTCCATCCCAACCTCATCTGCAGTGACTCTAGTCCCCTCCCTCTCCTCCACAGGAGCTTGTGCCCAATTTCAGGACCACTTAGCTAAGCTGTAGCTGTAGCTTTATATTTAGCAAACAGATTCGAGGGCTTCTAATCTTCTCATCTAATGCTCCGCTTTTCCTTTAACACTCAGATTGTTTTTTAAGTCATAAATCACATTTACAGCGTGAAATAGATGTAAATCACATGTAGGGTGATTAGCTATAACTGAATGCTTTACTGCTAAACTAAATCTTTTTTCCCCCTTTTGTTTTAGATGTAGTACTTGGTTTAAATTGTGGAAATTTTTAGCTGAGACAAGCTGCGTGATCTTTTGCACATCGCTTCTTTCTGTTTAACAAATGTGATAAATGTAGTTTTCACAGCTGACAACTTTAAGAAATCTCTTTGATAAGTGGGGAAAATATTAATAAAAAACACACACCCAGGGGCTATTCCTAAAAAGAGCAGTGACCACCTGCTAAGGAACAACAAAGAGTTGATTTCTAAGTAACAGCCAGAATGTTACCTTGCTGTTAAATTGGAAAGAACTGAGACAATAATGGGAAAATCCTTAGGCTGAATTTAATTTGATTGGAACATTAAGGGGTTTGCTCTGTTTATTGTCTTACTAATAGCTGTGTAATGGCCTGCTTCTGGTGTTTACTAGGGGTAGGGTGCTTTTGTAGTCACTGACTTGATGTTTTCACAGTCCAAGGAAACAGGAAGCTCCACTGCCCTAACTTGCACAGGCCTGGATCAGCATCCTGTTGGTTAGTTCTGTCGCTTTGGTTCATCTCACTGACATTTTCATTTGGATTTGCTAGAGTTGCTAAACTTGCCCTGGGGTGAGTTCCTCTATTTGTTACTTTAGAATAATTTTGATGTGCTTGACCTCAACGCTTATGAGCAAATTTTATATACTGATACATTGATTCAGTTCACTTGAAACCCATTTGGCCAGCAGATATTTATGCATTAAAGACAGTCTTCCTCGTAGGACAATCTTCCTGATAAGTCTGAATATATATGACAGTTTTATGTTGGACTGCATATCAGAATATTTTTACAAGTCTTATTTCTGTTTTTACTCAAGTAGAAAATTTGCATATGCGCTCTTCTGCTAATGGATTCTGGGTCAAATTTTCAACATTGCAAACCAAACAAACCAAACCCCCTGAGTGAATAAGAGACTGCAGGGATGAAGAAAAGGTACACAGACTTCAAGAGGTTTTATCTTAGAGCGGAGCAGGAGTATAAATGTGTGCAAGCAGCTATGCGCGCACACACACACACACACACACGCACATATATATATATTTGTACTCACAAACACACACACACAGAGCAAAGGCTGAGTGGTAAGCAGCAGCTTTGGGTTGGCAGGCGTGTGGGCCTCGGAGGAAACATGGGTTAGACTAATGTGTGTGTCTGTTTAACAAGCATGGTGGTGATGGGAGGCAGGGGCTCATTGAAGAGGAAGAGTTTATGGAGAGGACGACCCCATGGGAGGCATCAGGAATAATAGCTGACGATCCGTCAGAACAGCCCAGACAGCTTGCTTTAAAAGCCACAAGGGAGATCTTCCTTGGAAACTAAATGTGGCACATCACTTTCTTTTTAGACCTTTTCACAATAAACAGAGCACACAATAGAAGCTGAAAACAGGTTATCGATCACTGCATTTCAATTTAGGGTCATATGTTTCCCATTAGCATTTTAGAAATGTAACACTTTCTTTGGCTTTAAAAGAGCAAATAGTCGAGCTTCTCAGTGGCTGTTTGCTTTGTGTCCTAAATTGATGTGCACAGGTGCCATTAGTACTTAGAAAACCGTCTGTCTGCAGGAGATGTGGGTGGGCAACGGGGGCATTCATGCAGCTTTTTTCTCTTTCACTTTAAATGCAGTCTACTGAGAGCTATTAAAACCCCATTCAATTAGCATAAGGGCATGTTAATTTAGAAAATTAAAAGTGGGGCTATGCTCTGCCAGCAATAATAAGGGGTCTAATGTAGACTGGAAAAATGATAAGACATCGAATAATGTGACGCCAATTCCAACAGTGTAATGCTACACTTGCAAACCAAATGGGATCTGGCACACCACGGGTCGAACGCAGTGGCACGGCTCGAATGGATATTCAACACAGCCACTCCAAACCCGACTCTGTGATAGCCAAGGATCAGCTTTGTCATACAGTGTGACTGATGGTATTTTAATGCAAGACTGACAAACTGTCAGCAATGAAAAGATAAAATGTGGGAGTTTTTATGTCAATAGTAGCAACTATTTAGGGTTTGTCACAGGATTTTATTTTTTGACAGGGTGGAAAATCCTCTCAATCAGCATGAACTTGGGACCATCTGACACTTAAAATAACCGAGCCTGGTGGAATTATTAAATCCTGTCCACAAATACTGAACAATTAATGTTAGGGGAAAGTCTGCCATACTGTACATTAACACTTTCTAGCAACATTATCTAATTTTGCTCATTTAAAATGAATTCATTTTAGATTTAAGAGAACTTGAAATGCAGTCAGACAGAAAACTCTAACCTAACACGACACAAAGACAGTGACTGCTCTGAAATATTTGAAGTATTCGCCCCATACATCTGCAAACCAATAGGCTAGGTTGGTTTGTTTTGCTGCTCCGGAAGATTGTCCATTGTGCAATAAAATGTGAAGTTACTGATTAGATCCGTCAGAATAATTCAAACCTGGCTATTTGCTCTCCACTATCAGCTGTAATCAACATCATCGACTTATTTCATTCTGAGAGCTGTGAGCTGCACAAAAAAATGTCGAGGTTCGCTTCCTCACCAAGATTAACAACAACAGAGGCTTTTGGATTTACATAAAGTCTTTCTGTAATGAGTAGTGCCGGTGCACCCTCCCCCCTCTGCACACAAACACACACAAACACACACACACGCATCATACAAAAGCAATGCAACCAGAAGGTTACAATTCTTCACCCCACTCTCTCATTATTGCCACAGCTAGCTAATGACGCAGTGAGGATCAAGGTGCTGTACGGAGATGAAAGGGAAGATGCAAAGGATTTACAATGCTTCCCAGATCACTGATAAAGCAAAGTGTAAACAAAACTTCGCCTGGGGATCTCACCAACAGGGAGATGGGATTTAGTCTCCAGATTCAGCGTCATCCTCTCTAAACTTGCTGCATTAGAGAGGCAGAGAGCAGAAATTCGGATAAGGCCCACCGGAGCTCCGAACTGCAACTTTTGAACAAAACCACTGTGTTTGGATTTCTCAGACTCTCACACAAGCACTGTGTAGGTCCTGTACTCATTATCCCAGTGCATGCTGAAACCTGATGCTTTCTCTAAGTGGCTCTGGAGCAGAACATACTTTGTAATAGTCCATTAATAGTGGCTCGGGAATACTTGTCAGCTTGGATCCTTGAAGTGCAATCACACTCAAGGATAATTGTTGAGGCCACTTTCACTTGCATCCAAGGTCCCTGTGGCTGAGTTACTGTAGCTGTGATAGCATTTCTCTTTGTTTTTCTTTGACATACAGTGAAGTACAGCAGATGTGCAATGTGCAGCAAGCTGCTGGAGAATATTTCATCATCTCATTAACAGAGGCTGCTATCTTCACTGCCATCGCTAGCAGTTTCCCCTTCAAATGTTTACCCCTCAAAAGCTCCCAAAAATATTATATAAGCTGCTTTAATTATAAACAGACACAGTTCCTTTTTCTTAAGGGAATAGTTTAATTACATCAAAGTCCAACTTATGTAGCCTCAATGTTTCTGAAATGAGTTTGGTCCTGATGCCGAGGTTCAACACTGTTACTGTTAGCGGTTATACAAAACTACATCAGCCCGATATTTGTCCCAAATGGTGATTTCAACTGACGGCCTCATACATTCAGTTATTAATATTTTAAATCATAAACAAACAATTAGTTGTGTTCATTTATTCAGCAGTGTTGGGTGACACCTCTGAGCCTGGCAGCATTCCCCGATCACATTAATCAAGCTGGGGCTGACTCGCACAAAAAAAAGGCATCTGGAGAATGTTATGCGATTAGTGGGGAGTAAGTTCTTCTATAAAAGCAGCCCGAATCAGCACTTTCAGTCTGTGGGGACTGTTGGGCAGCAGAACCTGCCATAACTGGACAAACAGCAATCTCACAGCCGGGAATCCTGCAGCCAATTATTGAGAGAAACCGGCGTTATCCAAGGAGAGCTCCAAAAACCTCAGCTTGATATGGTAATTATGTCTCAAAATCACAAGCCATTCATCTCTCCCAGCACTCCTTACTAGCAGAATAAATAAGTGGCGCAAGATGTAATGTGTTGATTGGTTAGATTAGACTCATATGCCTACCATTTTAGTAATAACCCTTGTAATATAATGATCCAATCCGAGGCTCAGTGTTTTTGGAGCAGAGGGGAAAAGGCCAAAGTCACATGCTGATGACTAAGCCAGTGACTAAGCTCACCTCAAGTGAAAATAAACTACCTGCCTAAATGCCCTTTAAAAGTTGTTGTGTCTTCTTCCCTAAGCTGTCTCTTCAATTAAGAGGGAATTTAGTAAAGCAAGGCCAGGTTTGTCTGTGCAGCAGCAGCCGCCAAGGATTCAGCTTAACTGGGTCACAGCAAATCCACTCAGATGGTCCGGGCACATCGCGTCTTCGGTTTGTGGACAGAGTAAGGCCACTGAGCTTTAGTCCAGCATCATACACTGACTCACACACACGCACATACACATGAACCGAGTGACAAACCAGGTTCAGATCACCTGAGAAAGGGCAGAGAGATAACAGGACATTCCTCTATTCTTTTCTTACACCCCTTTTATTCACTCAATTAAAAGTTCTGTGTTGCTGTTCCTACTTGTTTTGAGCCGATTGCTAAAATCAGTTTTGTTTATTTACCACGTTCACTGGCTCAAAGAACGCAAGTTGAATTTTTGATGTGGCACGATTACATATAAAATCAATGGAAAGACGTGAGTAGGCATGAATAGACGCAAATTTGCTCAAGGCGTTGCAAACCAAGGCAAAGGCTTAGTTACACAAGCTCAAAATGTTTTGAGTAAAAAATTGCATTTGTCCCGGGACTTTATGGATCTACTCCGTAAATGTAAAGAGACGAGATGAGAGGAAAGCGAGAGACTGAAGAACAAATAACCGAAAGAACTGCAGTTTTCAAGTTAAAGACAAACGCATCCTGAAAGGTAAGGATACAGCTAATGTGCATGAACACAACTGGTCCAGCAGCCAAAGTTGCACAAACAATGCAAGGTGAAGATTTGCTTCTCTTTTTGTCCAATTACACTTTTAATTTTGCCTATTAGCAACCTAACATTTGCTATCAGCCCTAAAATGAACTCAGCAAACACTGAGACTGTTGTTTGAACATTCAGTCTGGCTCTGACGTCCTTCCAAGAAACATCAACATATGACACCATCACATATGGGCCTATTAAGCCATTATACTGGAGTTTATGTTCTCAGTGAGCTTTTAGCAGCTTTTTATTGACAAAAAAAAAGAAAAATTAAGGTCAAAGTCTAAAAATTATAAAGTTGCCTCACACAAATCCAGTCTCCTCTGCCTGACCCTCTCATTCACTGCAATTTATTACCTATATGGACTCTGTCGCTATTAATACTGCAACACCTGAAGTCAAACTTCTCCCCTGTGCAATCAAAGACAGCTTGGATAAAGACTTCTGACACTTTCTGACAAACATGACAGGTTTGAAAGATGAGACAGGAATTACATTTACATTTAGATTGACATAAGTATAATAAACATGGCTTTCATATTTATAAAATGGATACTGTGTAATACTAGTTTTAATACAAGCTGTTTACATCACTTTGTGGAAATCTGATCATTATCCTTTCACTCCCAAATAAAAAGCCATTGAAGTGTTTTATTGACAAGGGTAACAGATACATGTGTTTTCTCTTTTAATAGCAATTGTATGATCAATATGTTGTAGTTCGCAAGAGAAGTTTTCTTCTGGACTGTCACTGGACGAGGAAACATCCTCACCATCTGGCTGTCTGCCTCATAATTATTGGCATCCAAAGAGGACTGTTTTTAGCCAAGGACTCAATGTCACCGTTCAACAAGTGTTTGCTGTCAAAATACAGTGAGGCTAAAGGGAATGGAACATTAAATTGAGGGCAATGATTGTCTGCAATAAATCTTATAGTTACAGTTACAATAAGTGCTAGAGGAAATCACTTTTGGGGCGGGGTGGATATCTGTGAACAATTAATGTTTATGCCAAATGTTGAAATATATATTATTTGATAGGTTTTTGTGGGGATTACCTGCTGTTTACCTCAGAGACAAACTTGGAATAATCAAAGTAATTAGATTAATCATCCCAGGATCATGAATTTAGTGTCTAGTTGTTCTGCACTGGACTCAGATGCTCGGTGTGGTGACTCCAGCAGTGCCTGACTCCACTGAAGTCAAGTCTATTCTAAAAATGGTCAATAAAGGTGAAGCTGCTGGAGGAAAAAAACAGGGTGGAGCTGAAGTGAGCCAAATGAAACCTGGTCACTAATGCCTAGCAGACAGCAAGCAGCTAGCTGTCACTCAAAGCCGACATGACCTTGAATTAAGCATAACTTTAGGTCTTAATATATATATAAGTAAGATGAGATGTAAAAAGATTCACACAGTACATTTGTTTTGAACGAGGAAAAGAACTATAAAGATCAAAAATCTTTTTTTTTGTTTTGGGACCAGAATATTAAATACGTTTGTTTTTTGCTGTAAAGTTTTTAATGTTAGGCCCTGTGGGACCGACTTTGCTTCAGAGAAAGCCTCAAGTGGACATTTGAGGAACACTTTTAGTGCTTTGAGTTGGCTTAATTTTCTCAGCCACAAAATGATTTTGTTTTGCACTATAGTCATTCTTATGTACGGTCTGACCCACAGGCAAGCTTAGCATTTCTATCTCTGGAATTTTGTCAATAACCAAAATGTGTGAATTAACTTGGACCAAAAGAAACCATCGGATTTAAACCACCTCCAAAAGAAATCATATAGGAATCAAATTTCCTCCCTTTAAGGGTTTTTCAGATTTCAAAACATACATGAAACTGCAGCTGCCTGCAGCTCCTGCTCTGTCACCCTGATGAGTGACTTTTCAAACACTCCCCTGCCCTTCTGCTTCATTGTAAGCCTGCCATTTGAAGCTTTCACTCTTAATTACTGCATACATTCATCAGACACAGTAACAAGGCTAATTTCAGAGTAAATAATTGTCACCTGCCCATGTTCACGCAGTGGGTGTGTGTCATGTTTTTAATGACTCCTCACTCTGCCTCCAAACACTGCAGGACCTGGAAAGCAATAACAAGAGGGAAAGTGGGAGAGCATCTTCTTTGAAAGTGAAATGCGTCTTTCCTCCCTGCAGGTAAATGTGTCTGTGCTATGAGCATGCACATTTTTCAGATGATGATGATGAAAGAGCGCTTCAAGTCTGCTTGAAGATGAAAGACATGTCTGTGTTCCTCACTGGATTCATTACTCTCAATTCAGGTGTCTTTTACACACTCCTCCGTTATACCTCCCTTCCAACTTTCTGTCCTCACCCATCGCGATTCAAACCCCCCACTCGGCTGTCAGGTCCCAGTCTCCACGGCTCAACGGAGTCATCTTCACCCAGAGACGTCCACTAATAGGATCACAATGATGCTCAAAGGACTTTGATGGGGAAATTGAGACAAATCGGCTGAATTTCACAGAGGTTGCTGCATGGTGCCGCCCTGCACTAACTGATTCCAATGTAGGAAATCTCATTCTCCACATCCAGGGACTTAACAGACGAATGAATGCTTTGCAAAGCACATTTTCACACTTGCGCACTTTAATAAACTGAAGGTCAAATCCGTTTGAAGGCTTACACTTTGGTTTACTTCACCCCTGCAGGATATAGGAAACGGGGCTCATTGTGTGTGTGTTTTCCTTCTTGCCATCACTGCTGTTCTTGAGATGGGCATGCTGGGTAAATTGGGCAAGGCTAGATGGGTCAGGCTGCATGTTGTGCTATTTTTCTTTGTGTTTTGTTTTGTTTCTTTGTGTTTCACTCTGTTTTTCCTCTGAATTCTATCAATATATTTTCCGGCTGACTCTTCGTCAGATCTAGGTTGGCATGTCTCCGTAGATTTCTTTGAGACAGGCTTTTGTGATGAAGGGCTGTACTGTATGAATAAATCTGACTTCTAATAACCATCAAAACAAGTTGAATGCCTGGTTTGCATGCATTGTAATTGTGTTGAATTTACAATGTTCGTCTTCACTGCACGTCACAATCGTTTCCTGCAGAGAGAAGACTTTTGTAAAGAAGTATGTTTTCACAATGCAGGAAGAGGAAAGGATGGTGAAACGGCACAATGGATGGAAAAGCCTAGGAAATAATGGAGTAAAAGAATGAAAAATTTACTTCATTCCCTCTCTGTAATGCATGTTGTTGCCTCTGTGCTGATATGACAGATAGTGAAAACAAATTACAAGAAACGAAGCTCAGAATGGCAAGTCTACCTGATGGTGTAACTCGACAGTGTTACACTGTTAGTCATCCTGATTGACTGTCTGACACAGTTGATAACCTTGTCTCCTCAGTCACTGGCCATCCTCCTTGTGTGGCCCACGTGTTTTTTGTGGCAGTAGAGGGAAAAAAAGGAAGAGCACAGAAGAAAGGGAAAAAGAAGGCCAGGCCAGCTCTCAAAACACCAACATCTGCAGGGTCTATTTCACGGATCGTAAAGCATCAGAGACGTGCGGGGTGATAACGACAGGTCTGACCAGAGACACCGTCTTCATAAATCCTCCAGAGGATGATTGAGTGATTTAGAGATGACATCCTAAATTCTATGGCCTGTGTATCCAGCTCAAAGAATTGAATGAGAGGAATGGAAGCCAAGGAAAATAGAGTATTTGAGGAGTGATGGACTGTGGGAATGTCCACAATAATTCCTTCAGAACTCACTATAAAGCAGCTCACACATTGGCAGCACTGTATAAAAGGGCTATAAAATTATATTTATCCATACAATTAACACCACTCATTATTTTTTTCTGTATTTTAATGGTGTTACTCCTTTCAGAAACTCTCCAAACAATTACAATGTTTAATGTATTTTGATTTTACCTGTGCAGCCAGTCTTACCTGTGACTGCAGACTTTAAGTCTCATAACCAAACTGAATTATCTTTTCATTTCACATCATGATAATGAAATTGAAGGTAAAGGTGCTTCATGTGCACAATTTTATTTATTTATTTGTTTGTTAGTTTGTTAGTTTGTTTGTTTTTTAACCCAGAAGATGTGTAGAAATACAATAAAATAAGAACATTAAACACAACAAAACCAGGAACATCAGTCATTGGAAGCATGCCTGGAAACATGCTAAGCAGGATAAAACATGATGAACAAGATAAAACACAATAAACAAAAGAGCACATTTGCCAGTTTTTTTCTTCTGGCGTACTTGCTAAATCACAGGTCCTCACCACATCCAACTCCCTGCATACTGTGAACCTCCAGCAGAGCTCTGAGACACTGGAGAGTTATGTAAACTTCTCCCTGTAGGCTTGTCAGTTTTTCTTTTCAAGAACCACAAGTGAGAGCTGCAAAGAGAAAAATAACCAATATGAGGAACACAACTAATGTTCAGGAGTCAAATCTTTTTGATTTGACAAGTATTTCACAAATTTATTGTAATGGATCGCTTTGTATTGCATTTATTTTAGACTATGTGTTCAAAAATAGATGAAAATATAGTTAAATAATGATATGTCAGTTTTTATTAGTGGGAAAACATCCTGTTTATTTTTTTCAGTAATTTTAATCATTTACCCTTCAAATATAAAAAAGGTGGTTAGAATTTGTGTTTATACATTTAAAAAATTTACTATCAGCAATACTTGAAGAAGTAAGAGTACTGATTAATGTCAAAGACGTTTGTGCTTTGTGTTACTGGGATGTCTGCTATAGTTATAACAAGCCCCCCTCATAACAAGCTCTATTCAAACTTGACAAAAACAAAATGAGGTAAAAAACACCAAAAACAGATAACCTTTTCACTCTTCCAACAAATACTGACTAATTTTTTATCCAGATTAACCCTTGATCCCTGCCTGGGATGCCTGACCATCCTCTTGCTAATTAGACCTGGACTGTACTGCAGCCCTTTAGCATGCCAACATTAGCATTCAACTCAAGGCACCATTGTCCCTCAGCACATCTTTACAGAGGGGTTTGTTGTTACTGACATCTAACTGATAGCAGAGTTCAGGACCAAAAAACGCTTTTCCATAAGTAAAATAATAACCTAAAATCATCACATACTCCCATTGTTTCAGTTTAGTCTTTACAGGGCTGCACCTTACTCATAGAAAGGAACCAGGAAAACTCCTTCTATGCAGCTGTCTGACATGAATGTTCACCAATGCATATAGTTTTAATTGAAGGCAATGAATGACTGGTCTCTATGATTAACCTGCACATCACCTTTACATGGCATATCAGGAAACGACTCTTATCTATGTATCATAGTCATAAGAGGTATTTCCAATTTGACCCCAGTCTCTTAAGACATGTTATCCTCTATTAGCGCGACTCTAAACCCACAGAAGGCTTTCACTAGTGATTCTTAATTAAACATGATCAGCACAGGCTAAGTCTTCATTTCTGTCATGATAAGCCATAAGAGCCCTCCTGGGTAAAGTCAGAGCTAACATGCAGTGTGCAGGGATTACGTTTAGCTTTAAGCTGTGCCTCGTTCCCGCTGCCCTTGTTCGTCCTCACTAGCCTATCCTTAGCTGGCTGAGACGCCCCAGCAAGTTAGAGGAACATGCTTTTATATCACCGATGCGGTCGTTAAAACTCTCTAGAGTTTTCATCTCACTCCAGCCTCTGAAACTGACATTTTAAGCTGCGTTGCAATTAACTGGCTCACATTTGTGTTGGGCCTCCAAGAGCACCGTTACCATATGCTAATTTGGCAACTGAAGGCTTGGTGAATTACTTAGGGGGGTGTACTATATGTAAATTTTATTACTGCTATGGCAGATGCTTAATGACCCTCAACAATGATAAAATATTTTATAATGATCCAACTCTAAGAACTCCAGGCAGGGGTACTGCAAGATGGGTGAGGGGAGACAAATAATTTAACAGTCCTCTGTCTGTGTAGAGCTCAGAAACATTTTAAATACATCATAAAGACAAAGTCGTGTGGTCTACAAGGGCCCTCATGTTACATGTTTTACTGCAGCCTTAAATTCCTATCAGCGCTCCTCACTGCAAGCCTGAGACAGTTGGAATGTTTTATTATTGAAAGCAGTTGCCATGTTCCCTGAAATATTCAATGTTTCTAATTAAAAGGGTCCATTATGTATGCTGAAAACATACAAAGCTCCCTAAACAGTAGCATGGTTGTGAATATTATACCTCCTCCTACATTGTTGCTTTTGCTTGTGTTACTTTTATGTGAGCAATGAAAGATAAAAAACCTTTTTAGTCGTGTTGGATTTCTTAACGAACTGATATATCTGTCAGGAAAACATTGTGGTCTATAATCATTTTGTTATGTTTAGTGCTGCACTTTATACGCACATTCATTCATTACTGCAATGTAAGTATGATAAGATTAGTGATATTCTGAGAGTCGGCCGCTGGAAAAAGACTTTTTTTTGTGACAGCTAATGGTCTTATAAGAGCACATGCTCCAAATAGCTGTCTCTTACTGAAAGGACAATCAAAATGTCTTTAGATGGTAGACAGTCCTCTTCAGTGGCTTTCATCTCCATTTATGAAATAACCCTTTTAGCTTAAGAGCTCTGATTAATTTGTTCAAAACTAAAGTATTGAAGATGTATTTTTACTCCTTTCTTTCTTTTCTCTTCCCAACTTAACTGTTTATTTCCTTAAACATTACCTAAAAATTGTATTTTTTTCTTGAAAAAATAAAATAACCTACATTAAAAACAGATAAATCTGTAAGCGTATTATAAACTTAGAGATAAAGGCCCAGACTAAAGAATAGAATGGAATAAACTTAATTGTCATATAAGGACAGCACACTTATCTTTGTCTGTTTGTCTGTATTTAGCCATGATATGACTCCAGGTCAGTTGAGCACTTTGGTCCAGACTAAAGAAATTACCATCATCAAGTGTAGTGCAGTGTGGGCGTGTGTGCAGGTGTGTGTGAGTGCGAGTGTGGGCGTGTTTGTGTGTGCGTGTGTGTGGGGGGTCGGGT
>JAPZDY010000004.1:6825436-6842587 GCA_029783645.1 Ctenochaetus hawaiiensis | reverse complement strand
GAGTCAGCAGTGAGTCAGTGTTAGTGTTAAAAAAACAATTTATCAACAACTTTATGCATTTACTTTGGACCATGACTGCGACTATGACTATGACTTTTTGCTACTGAGAAAAACTTGTTTAAGCACCCGTGATACTCCTTTTTATATTTATTTTATTCAAACCTTTTAAGGAATTTATATTCTCTGTATATACTTATTTTCAAATGTAACGGCCCTCGTTGGTTCCAATAAAAAGCTCTGAACCTCTAATAATTAACTGTTGTAATAGACAGGATGTGAAAGAAAGAGAGTACATGCAGCTCTGAGAAGTTGTACATCAGCTAAATGCTAGCTTTGGTATGCTAATTTTGAGCATATTGAAGTTCATCTGACATCATGTTTACCATGCTCACAGTATGAGTTTACCCTGGTAGCCTGCTAACGGATGGGACATAATGTTGTATAGAATTTCATTTTGATGTTAAAAATGTAGATGTGTCATAACAAACATGGAATATTACAGAGATTCAGAGTTGGATGCTTGTGGAAACTCACCTCCTCCAACACCTTCATTACCCCTGTTAATAGCAGATGAAGCCCTAATACTGCAGGTGGAAGTAGATTATCCACTTCCTGCACATAATCTGGAGCTGTCACGAATAAAACTTTCCTGAAGACACCTGAAGACACAGAGAGGTACCATGCTCATAAGAGCTAGATGATGAATCATAGCTCTGTGCCGCTAAAAACTGATGGTGATCAATGAGTAGATTTGATAATATTATTTTTTTGCAAGCTAATGTAGGTATGCTCATGTTTTGTAAAATGGGAAGGAAATATTGGATGTCTGTATAGGAATAAGAAGAAGGTCATTTTTAACATATTTTTTGACTTACATTATGGATTATGAACTTTTAATTTTAAACTGTTGTTTAAAATATTAGGCTTTTTTATCTCCAAACTTTTAGAACAGTTTTATCAGCCATTTGTATAACAGAATATATGTGATATTCACCTAATTTCTTCTGTAGAAAGATATTGTTCTGATCTTTGAATGGAAACTCTAATAGTCTGAATAGGTTGACTCAAAGCAGAACACAACAGACTGAAGCTAATGGAAGATTAAAAGGTACAGAAAATGTACTTTTTTATCAGTATGAGTAACATCCAAGTAAATGTGTCATTATCTGTTTAACTTGTATGAAGCACACAGCCTCATTGAATAGCTGTGTTCACAACATTCTTTGGTACATACATACACACACTGACACACACACACTCCATTTAACTAACTGAAACATGGTCACATTCATGTTTAACATTTTTTGGATATCTGATCTGTTTTGTCTTTAGCAACAGAAACATCTCTTACGTCCTTGAAGGCTTCTTTTGATTCAGTGCAAACAGCTACAACACACTAGTAGATGTCATAAAAGGAAAAAAAAGAAAAAAAATTATAATTGATAGGTAGGTTACCTGACATTTATTTTTTCTAGTTTAAAGGGCAGAGCACATTTCACATTTCACCGGTTCTGTGTGGACAGCTGCAATTTTCTGCATGTATTGTTTGAACATCTGGCTCCTGGGAAGAGTAAACAGGAAGTGGGTGAACATTTGTGAGATTCTTGTAGTATGTAAATGGGAGGACGAAATTCCACATCATTATTTTAAGCTCTACTTTCCCTTATTTCTTCACAGGTTTAACAAACTGGCGCAGACATATTAGTTGTTGTCCTCATATCATGGATTAAAGTGTTAGCATATAAATACATTCTTCATACTCTTACCCTAATGTTCTTTCTTTATTGCTTTGCTTTTGCCTTTGAAAAACAACTCATTAGAGTCAAAAGATACCCAGTGTTCAACAAGACAGACAGTGAAATGATTTGACTTTAACTCTGTAGCCAGTGCAGGAAGGAGCAACAAAAGGTCAGATTTTATTACATTTGCTGTCTGCTCGGCTTGAATTATTTGTTATCCTGCAGCCAAGTACTGATAAGATCCAATCACCTGCAGTAGGAAGTCCTCCTCTTTTGGTCTTTGTTTTGGATCAATCATTATATGGAGATATCCATCTGTAGCACAACATAAACTTTACTGATGCAAAAGTAGACCATGAAATTTATAGATGCAGAGGAAGCTTTGGAGGCCACCTTCCCTTTTTTGGAAAAGGCTATCTTCTGCTATGCCATTTAAATTATTCACAACATTTTTACCCTTTTCGTTAGCTATGATGCTAATTAGATTCCAGCTTGTTGTTGTCCAACTCTGTGCTGCATAGAAATGAAAAAGATCGAAACACACTCCTTGCACCCTTTGAGCTCTTGTCTGTGCTAGCAGCAAAGCTCACAGCTCAGCTTTGTGAAGGAACTGAAGAAACCATCTCCCTGCACATTAATTCTCTCTGAACCTCTCCTGGACTCCCTGCAGACCCGAAGCAAGCTGTTTTAGATGCAGACTGGCTGCAAGAAGTTCCAACATGCACAAGCTGCCAAATGGCCAAACCCACTTTCTATTCTTTCATCCCAATGAGTAGTGGGCCACCTGCTGTGCGATGCATATAGGGATCACTTGTTGGGCAAAGCTAGTGCTGCCGAATTTTGGATCCCAACAGGATTATGGCAAGGAGCCCTGTAGTTATAATAATAAAATAAAATAACATTTACCCCAGAGAGTAGTTTATTGTTTAATTAAAACCTTCATTAGTGAGGAACCTCCTTTGTCTCTGTTGTCTCATTCTTGTGGTAGTTAAATGTCTCAGCCACCTTGAAATGTGCATCAGGACTCTGATTTTTTTTTTTAAAAAAAAAAGGTTCACAATTAAACAACAATACTGTGAAAAGATCCTTATGCACACAGATCCACAAAAATGAATTAAACATTTTAATTAGTTGGGATGAATTATCAGCATCACTCTGGTCCAGGGTCAAAGACAAATATTGGATGCATGAAATTTAGTCCTGACATTTTTGTTCCTTAATTTCATCATGTCAATTATGTCATTTATCAATTCATACTTTGCTTAATGACTGAGTACCTGCAAAACTCATGACATACCATCTCAGCTAATAGATGATTTTGCCATGCTAACACACGAAACTGAGATGGTGCACATGGTTGTTATTATATTGCTAAACATCAGCATGTTGGCAGTGTAATTTTAAAATTGCTAGCTGCAAGTTAGTGATGTGGTACGAGACACTGGTGTTTGTTTCAAGTTATAGTGCTATAAAATGAACTAGGATCATTAAACTTAGTGATGCAGGAGCAGAAAGCTGTCACTCACCTGTGGAGAGCAGCTACCAGGCGCCATGTTGAGAGTGAACATAGAGAGGAGGATTGATGTCCCTCCTTTCCTCCTAATCTACATTGATCGCAATGTGAAACTGCACAGATGTCTCATTGTGTGATCAAATTAAATCATACCCTTGAATCTTTGCTCATGTGATTGCCAGGAATGAAAGGAGACATACAAGGTCCAGGTTACTTTGTTTGTAACTGTAGGTAGATTCGATTTACAGACAGGGAGTCTGCCTACTTTTACACACACACATACAGCACAGGACAAGACATGACAAAGTGATGACAGCGCTTAAGACTAAAAGGGTGAAAGCAAGATAAAATGAAACCATCAGTGATGACAAGGTAAATAGGAACAAGATAGAGAGATAGAATTAAAATATACTATCAATCAATAAAAAAGGGCTGATAAAAACAAGTAGAAGATGTGCTGTAAAAAGTCAAGGTAAATAAGACAAAATGTGCAGTGATCAATAAATAATACAGAAGATTGCTTCCATACATTTTTGCTGTATTGCTATGACATGTTGAACATACTGATGACTGCCGAAACAAAGCTGATTCTGTAACACTTGGTTTTACAATCTGGTACTATGGAGTTACAGATAATTTCCATTTGGAGAAAATTTGTGACAGGAGCTGCAGCTTTAAAGCACAAACACACAAAAGCAATGAGGTTCACACATGATCAACAAAATGCAGGTTCGACAGTCTGAATATGAATTAAACACTATCCTAATAAACAATTTAAGAGCTACCCTTAAATACATGTATTTGTGGATTTTTACTCAATTTATCTGAAACATAAAAAAACTCACATGTGCATTAGAAATACATGCATTTTTGCAGAGAAATTAACTCTTAAATAAATCCCAAACTACATTTGTGACTCTGACCGTGTGCATTCATTAATACTGAGATATACTTACTCCACACAGAGCTGCCAGTGTTCCTGCAGGCTCTTAGCCCTGGTCTAATGGGACACATTCACAATTCATTTCTGAGAAGAGCTCAGCAACGACTTCTCCTCTTCAGTGTTGCCAAGCAGACAGCTCTCTCAACAGATGTGTTTGCCCAGATACTTTCAACAGACCTGTCCTAGAATATTCTTCACCTTTCCTCCAAAAAACCTCTGTGCTTAAAAGCAGACAACATTTACTTGCTGCGTAGTAATGGAGAGAGAACAAACCCAAATGCTGCTGGTTAAAAGTGAAGCCTTGATGTTACTAATGCATGTTGTTGTCTTGATCCAGTTTATTTTAAGCAGCTATGGGAACCTTATTTTTGTGGTTTGAGAATCATCACCTTCTGTTGTAAAGATTTGATTAACTAATGTTTTTGCGCTTTTGCATTTGTTTTATATGTGAGTGAAAGAAAAATTCTACACTTTTTTTTACTACCAATGCAGAATGGACAGTGCAAAGGTAAAATGTCTGTGTGTGGCTATTAAAAAATTGTAATTTTAATATGATGTTGATGAAACACACCTTGCTCATCTTATCCTACAGCAAAAAGCTGCTGTTATCTCATTAACAGTAATTTTGCTGAGCTAAGGCTTAGAATAATCAATATTTCTGCGTAATGTAGTGAGCCAACAACAAGATGCAGCTCAGAAGCAATACAAACATTAAATGTTATGTTGTGAGCCAGTTGCTTGTCTGCCACCAGACTGCAGAGCAGCTTCTTTCCTCAGACTGTGAGACACTTCATTCATACTCAGTGCTCTGCCAAGAAAAATATTTTCAATTTTCAAAAACTGACCTGGTGGCAGGCATTTTGAATAACTATCTCTAAATAGCCGGTCTCCTCCCTGATGGTCTTATTTGCTAATGTAGGTCGATTAAGCATCAGTATTAAACTCAGTTAAAAATTCTATGTGATACATTTAAATTACTTTTCTGTGCTCTTTTCTTTTAGGAATTTTAAAATAAACAGCGCATCTGCAACATCTTGTTGCATTATTGAGACATTTTTGCTCAGCAATAGTCTCATTAACTAATGCCTTACAATGAACTATTTAATTATTTATATTTATGTTATATTTACACTCTGATTTGCTGTTACTTAATAGTTTTAAAAGCTTTACACTTTCTGTGTCTTATTTGTTACTGTCCCTGAGAAGCACATGGTAACATGTTGCCAAACCAGCAACTAAATTTAATAAAAGACACCAGTGCCCTCATCATACTGATGTGACATTTCCGTCTTGTTTACTGGCACCTCATTGACCTTCTGTTCCCACTCACTCTTTTGTCTCACAAGCTAGCTGTATAACAGAATAACTGAAGACACATTAGAGGTGTATTGTGCCTGATTATTTCCCATAAAACAGATTCTTCTTGCCTGTCACTGGATTTCTGGCAATGTACCCAATTAGCCATGTGAGGACCAACGTCCCGCTGGTGTGGTGCTAACCCTGCTACTGACATATTTGTTGAGATGCTAGCAGGTTCAATCTTATTAGCCTCCCACAGAGTATTCTTTGGAAAAGTAAAGCCACTTTACTTCTGGCTGCTGTCTGTAATTATTCTAAGAAGCGCTGAACATCTTACCAGCCGTGTTCTCAGTGGCAAAAAACGTAGCCTACTGTGTGTAATCATGGAGGAAGGTGGGGTCATAATTGAGTAACGCTACAGTTGACTACAGTATGAATCTGTAAATGTGACCGCTTCTTTAGATAACAAGAGTAAAACTTATGCAGCTTGATATAAGATGAGTGAAAAACAACTCATATATTTATATTTATAAAACCAGTGTGTCAGCATTAAAAATGCATTTAGCTTTAGCTGCCATGTACAGCAGCCTCTTGGACAGATGGGTTAATGCAGAAGCACTGGCTCTTTTTTTTCATGTGCAGTCATTGATATTCCACTGAAGCTGAGCCTAGTTAACATTGATTTATCATCCTTGCTGCTGCTGCTGCTGCATCTCCAGATGTTCCATGGCCAGTTGACATTTGATAATACAGAGATAGGATCATGTGCACCACTGGTGGCCTTTTGGCAGGGCTTCTTAGTTGGGATGCATTAGATAAGCCTCCACCTGCTCTGTTATATAGGTGGCTGAATGAATATGCAGATCATGGCTTCACTGTTCACTGCCAGATGGTGCCACTCCTGCTACTGTGAGTACAGCATGATGCTAAGACGATGCTGTCCAGGGCTAGTGATCATCCAGTTCATCTCCTATGTTAATGCTGTTTTTTTGTTATTCTTTTGAATCATGCCTGCCAGAAGTTCAAAAAACTCCAACATGAACATGTGAGCCTCAGTGAAGGAGGAGGAGAAATAGGAGGGGAAGTAGGGAAAAGGGAAGACATAGTTGGTTTTGGAAGTCTTCCAGATAGGGGCTGGCTTTATGAAAGCTGGGAAATGGACACACTATCTGGGAATTCCATGATACTGAGTATTTCCCGCATTTGAAAGAGCCTTCCAGAAATAAGACTGAGTGGATGAAAGTGATCACAGCTTAAGTGAGCCAGGAAGCGGTGTCAGTGTGTGCAAAGATAATGGATTTCATTAAACAGTTTTATCTTTAAAATTGACAAGAATCATGTGACATTAATGAGCTTAGAGTTTGTTTACAGAACCACTGGTCTGTCAAATATAGATAGTCAACAAAGCCATTAGTGAACATCTTGATTTAAAGTTTGTAGTTCTTAAGCTAACTGAATCCAAATAGATTTGACATCTTAAAGCTGTATCAGGTTCATGAGTGTATGCATTTATATTAATGATGGAGATATATGTGCTCACTCTGAAAGATCTCAAGAGTTATTTTCCTGCACAAAGTGGAGTAAACATGCTTGTCTTTGTGCTGAATCTTTTGAACAGCTTGTTTCCTCCTGTTTCTGTGAAGTGTTTTAGTGTTCAGGGCAAAAAGTGAGCTGAAGTTCGCGGTCCAAAAAAGTACCCTATGAAGCTTTTAAGATTTGACTTTGAGTATTAATTAAAAAAATAATAAAATATCCTTTGAGATAACAAGATGTTTGTGATGTGCATTTTTTTAGAAGAACCAACTTGTAATTATAGTACATAATAACAGACACCAGCATCATGGTTTTGTTATCAACCCTGTCCCCTTACAGCCAGGGCAGAGATCTGTGCTTGTGTGGGTTTCCTCTATTTTTCTGTTGTTTCAACACATTTCTGATGCAGATAAACCTTGAGCAACATCAGAAAAGATTAATAACTTCTATTTTAGTCCATATATTAAGACCTGCCATTATTTTTTAGAGTGACAGCAAGCTCTAACACTTGTCAGGAAGTAGTTCACCTTAATTCTGCAAGTAAAACATGATTAATGTCATCTATGGTTTTCTTTTGGAAAAAAGAAAGTAATTGTACTTTTGAACCTTTTTGACAAAAGGTGCATTAAAGAGGAAAGGCTGAGGTTGCAGATCTACAGGGCTATGGTTTTTTTAACCACACCAATAATATCAACTAAAGCAATAAACAGTATTTCAGTATTTAGTTTCCCTTTATAAATGTTTTCAACTGTAATAACATGATTCAAAAATCTGTTATCACACTTTTAGAAACCTTTTTCTCTGCATTCTTTTTGTCACCAACAGCAAAGCACTGACATTTTTACCCTACTATAATTCAGTGTAAACTTTTCTTTATCAAAAATTGAAGTTTCTGGGTCAGTTTTGTTGGAGATGAAGGATTAGGAGCTGCACAGGGCCAGAAAATTAAATGTCAGCCTCGTGCTGTTCAAATGACCCAGTTTGTGACAACAGTTTGTGACCTAAATGTTCATAATGTGCACAGTGTTATCACAGTGTGGGCTGTGGGCAGACTTCTTTGTGCCGTCTTCTATAAGCCTCGGAAGTTTTTCATGTAATATCTGAATCAGTATGTGTTAAGTGTGTGTGTATATATATATGTGTGTGTTTGTTTGTCTATATGGGTATTTGCAATTAGAACCAATTTGAGTTTTAGTCCCTGGGAAGGAGGAGAATATTTGAAAAAGTGAGGACATTTTAAGATTTCAAAGTTTGATTATGTGACTGAAAAACACAGAAAGCTTCAGAAAGACTCAGATTATCTATTTAATATCAGCACATTATGTGATACCTGTTTGAGCATTGAGACTTGGTTTTAGGGTTAGATTTGAGTTAGATTTTGATTAAGTTTAAGGTGCGGGTTATGGTTGAGTTGTGACGGATAAGTTTGGAACAAGGGGCACCAGAAGGCATTATGTCAATGAGGGTTCTCATAATGCCACAGTGACAAGTGTTTGCATAAGTGTGTGGGTGTGTGTGTGTGTGTTGGAGGGCGGGGGGACATGTATGTAACAGTCTTTTATCTCCTTAATAATGCCTTTGCTGACTCACTTAGATTGCGACTGAATCAATACTGGTGCATAAAAACGAAGCCAGTGAAGAGCTGTTGATCAGACTGTCACTGTATCTGTGTCAATGGACACAATAAGTGGAGAGTACACATAAGGATCTTATTTTGTTGTTAGATAACTGAAAATTTCTGATGATATAACATCATTTAAGCCTTACTTGTGTCACAGAGAGAGACTCATACTCAGGCAGTGATAATGTCTTTATGTGAGAGCAGCAACTTTAAAGCTAATGGTGTTATTTTCAGGGTTAGTAGGTAAGGTTTAAAATAAAGTGCGTCAGCAGCAAACCTCTGCAGTTGAATAAAATCAGAACATTAAATCAGAAGTAATCAACTAAAAAACAAGACTTTTATTTTGAATCCAGCAGCAGTTTTTCTTTGATGTACAATGTTCTCGAGTGTTCACGAGTGTTGCTCAAAACCACATCAGTAAATGGAAAAAAACACGACTGTGACATAAAGAAGAGTAATTATGTTTTGGTTGTAAAATACTTTTTTTTGTCCTGTTTGAAACTCATGATGAGTAGCAGCCACTGGAAACAGGCTCCACTGGTTCAGGACTAGAACACACTTGAGCCACGATGTCCCAAAAAACACTGACCCATGGGTGAATAAAGACAGCTGCTCACAGACTGAACTTCACCCTACTCACTGTACTGAGTGATTCTGTGCATCTGACAAAGTCAAGAGGCTAAAGGACATCTTTCCATTAAACTTTTCGAATATTTTCTGGAACACAAAAGTCAGAGCTTCAGCCCTTCTTTTCTGGACAGTTGGCGGTGTTTAAGTTACATGTTTAATAAAAATAAGCAAAAAAAAAAGCAAAATCCCATGTTTGTACCTTTCAAAACAAAGATACAAGCAAAAGAGGTAAGAAAAATTCAGACTTCATCCTTTAAGGGTTTTTTTTCCACTGCTTCCAATTTTATTTTAGCCGAGCTCAGAGAGAAGCAAAACAAAGTTGCACCACAAGTTTTGTAAGGAAAGTCTTTTCTTTTTGCATTTGAACAAGACTGGATCATCTTAGCAGATCATTCAATAAGAGTGCGCCTTCAACTATGCTGAACCAAGCAAAGAAACAAGTGCAAGAACACAAGTGAAAAAAACCCTTTGACTAAAGTATTATTCACCCATTTAGGTTCATAATTTCATACAGCTTCAGTTACAAAAATAAAAGTAGAGTAGATAAAGTAGTTACATTCATTTAACATAAATGTTTCGCTAGATACTATATATATATACATATTATATATGATATCCAGCACTGAACTTGCTGCACATTTTTGCACCTTCAGGTAGTTTAAATATCTAATGTTTGGTGTCAAACAGAACAGAACAGAAATCTGATTCAGTGAGGTGCAGTAAAAATTACCATTCTGGCTGCTAGAATGTATATACAGCAATGTAAAAGTGGATTGGGGACTAAATCACCTATAATTACACTTATACAACACATTCTATAAGTAAAAGTTAGCTTTAACCTGTTTGATTTTAAATACAAATTTTTGCAAACATTTTTTTCTGTTGCTATTTGGTTTATCTTGAGACAATAATCATTGCACACTGTGTGGATGAGAAAAAGTCACTGTTTGACAGCATTATATGATAAGAATCATTTTATTTTGAAATTCAGAGAAAAACACATGCAAACTTTTGACGCTATGGTGAGCTCTCCATGTGACTGCATTTAATACATGTGTATATATTTTGTGTTTGTAAAATTTCTGTGGTACAGATTATTGTATTAAATAAATTAATTTTATATCTTCTCTCCTCTATCTTCTCTCTTCTCAAAGATCTCTCAATGCTTAAAAATCATATTGTGTTTTTTAACCTATATTAAAATGTTGTGTTCTTGTATAGAGTTTCCTTTCAGGCCTTTACATCTGAAGCCAAATTAATGCCACTTCCCTTTGAAAAAAGATGAATTGCTGCTCCTCTTCCTCACAGAATCCATTTAACACACACTGCTGCATGCCCCATTTTTGAGCATTTTCCTCATTGTTTCCTTTTCCCTCCAACTGTGTTTTATTGAAGAGGCAGGGGATCGGTTTATTATGTCAGGCTCAACTGACCTGGCGTTGACACTTGGAGCTGTGTGGCAGACAAAGCAGCCAGTTGGAGGGATGGCATTGTTCGGGCCCGCCTGCAGAGGAAGCTGACCCAGACGCTCTTAGTAAGCACTCTACTTTGCATCCGGCTGCCTGATTTTCTCTTTCCTGAGCATTTTCCTGTGAACTCACTGAGGCACGATCAACAAGCAGCATTTACTGTTACGTCTGGTTTAAAAATAGACATTTTTAATTAAATGAACAATGGTTTTACGACCCAGAGGCTATGTAAGGACATTATTACTGTATCTTTGCTGGGTCATGCTTCAACAGAAAAAGACAGACAGGAATGAGAGTCAAGACGGAGGTTATGCAAACTCTTCCTTATGACACATTCAACAGACACACACCTTTTTGTTACTGTACCACTGAGGACAATAATGACTCCTTCATTATCTCTATTTAGGAAAATATTGACGATAATGAGGAAAAATAAGAAGTAAATATGGGACCTCTGGGCCACAGAACTATCATTTGGCATAAAAAGTTATTATTATATGAGAGCTGCTTGGGGAAATATAATGAGTAGTTAATGTCTTTTTGCAACTCTCTGTTGAAAGAGAGTCATGTAGTATGAATGGGGGTCAAAGAGGGGGATGAAGGAGAGGGGTCGATGGTGTGAAGATGGGGGGGCTGAATGATGTATTGTTGTGGCTACAGCATCCAGGAACCTGTGCATTGAGACTCAGGGTGAGCTTAGAGCTTTATCACTATGGTTTCTTTCATAAAATGAGAAGAATTACTTGTGTAAATTATTAACCTTGAGGAACCTGTGATGTGACCTCTTCTTGTGAAGTTACAGTGTGAACTGCAGGTCTGTGTGCAGCCTCACTGAGAAGGGGGAGAAGCTTTGCTAACCCTAACAGGAGAGATGGAAAGGATCACTCCTATATGAGTATGCGTGGTTGTTTGAATTAGTGAGGCTCAGGTTGTTATGAGAGAAGGAGGAGTGGGGATTTGTTTCTCAACTTCAGTTATAATAACTTCATTTAAAGTTAAACAAGAAAGTAAGACTCAACAGGAGACGCTGTCACTGCCAAGGTCAAGCTTCCAGTTTATCATTGGCTCTGCTGTGAAGGTGACTGACTACAATCTGCCCTCCTTCCAGGACCTGTATGCCTCCAGGATCCTGTAGAAGGCAGAAAGGCTTATGGCCGACCTCCTCCACCCCAGACACAAACACTCCTCTCTGGCAAGAGGCAGCAATCCATAAGTCCAAAGGCTTCATGCCTTAAGGACAGTTTCCTCATGACTGCAGCTGACCTCACACTCTCAGCCCACCTCAGGGACACCACACTAAACTCTTAAGATCAATGCTTTTTCACAATGCACATTTTCTTCATGTTGTGAACACTGCAACTAACCAGTATTTTGTAAATCTCCTCTGCATTTTAAACACTGTTCAGCTCTTTTCAATTTTAAATAAATACATTTTATATTTACGTGTTTACGTGTTATTTCTATGTTAAAATGTCCAAAAATGACTTCATCTTTGATATGGCTTTTGTTTAGTTGCATACTTACATTAGCCCAAAGGTTTCCAACAGTGTCGCTTGTTGCCAGTTTTCATTGTTTCGTTGTTATTTCCATGTCCGTAAATGTTTCCGCCTCAGTACCTCAGATAGTTTTTCCTCTGCAATGGTGGCTGTTTAACAGTAAAATTAAAAAAATCCCATGATCCCATGCTACTTCATGACAAAATCAAACTTCGTCTTTTGTTTTCACAGTTTTGACGGAGAGACCTCTAGTGGCAGAAACTACTTAATGTTTGTTTAATGTTTGGTTCACACGTAAGGATTTAAATTAATTTGAAAACATGGGAGACCACAGACATGATGACAGATCAACATGCTTAACTGATTCTTTTATTTATTTCAATCTTTGGAACATGCACCGATAAAAACCTTTGACTAATAACGAAATAAAAATGTCCCAACAGTTACCGTAATAACATTTTCCACAGCCGTCTTGTGATGGAGGATCTATGTCCAAAGACATAGATGGCAGGGTTCATTTTTTCCTTAATAGGATCAAGACATCTTTGCTTGATAACAGCATATCACTTACCCTCATTTGGAATTTAAATTTTATATAAAGTCTTTTCAGTAGATTAACATGGCACTAACAGTATTGTGAATTGATATTTTTAAGCAAAAAAGACAGATTTTTTCCACTTCGCATTATCTCCAAGAATGTTGTTGAAATATCTACAATATCAGGCAGGAAATTCTCCAACATTGTTACATTGTTGAATTTTATTCCATTTTCACCCAGGTTTTGAGAAATGATGAAATTACTGGGGTTGATTACTGGTTGAATTTGGTCTTGAGACTAAACAAAGTTTCCAAGGAAAAGACTGTTTGACCATCCTCTGTTTAGGGTTTAGGGTTTTCCATCTGTGATGTGAACATCTGCTTTTCCTCAGAAGCAACAAAATGTAAGACACACACACACAAATACTTCCCAACACCACATTCACACACATTCACACACCCTAGATGAGCACATAGATATGAACGAGTTGTGGAGTAATCCAGTCACTGTAACCATCACACATGTTGTTCAACAGTGAGGAAGTTGGAGGAAAGTCCTCATCCTCCCACCCATCTTTTTCATTGGCTGAGAGGCGTGATGTCACCCAGCGGACTACTCTATAAAAAGTCACTCAGTCACACAGAGAGCAGATCAGCTGAGACTCACTCACAGCAGGAAGACAGCTCTGAAAGACGCTACATATTTTAGGAACCTTTGGACGTATTCAGCAGCAGACAGGGAAACATCTAATCATGTGCAGAGGACTTGACTCACTGCCCATCACCTGCCTGGAAAGGTGAGATTCAGCAGAGTTTTCTCACATTTTTTCTTATTCTGAAGGAAAATCAATTATTCTTGTAATTTTAGGATTGACAGCTGGACTTCAGTGCTTTTAAATTCTATTTATAACCTTTTCTCTTTCCTATATCTTTGCAGGGCAAAGGAGCTGAAAGCTTTGTTTGGAAGTTTACTACAAAAGTCAGATCACAGCATCACTGGCCAGTCAAAGAAAAATGAGAAATTAAAGTAAGACTTTTATTCAAGTTCTCTTTTTAAGCCTGTCAAGCAAACACAAGGACTCCATGATGATTTTCAGAACTTTTCCTAATGATGTTTTTCTATTTTTCTGCAGTTTAAATGCTGATGAGCCTTTGAAATGGAAGGAGTCGTTTGACAAACTGTTGTCCAGTCAAAGTAAGCCCTCAACATCACACCTGACGCAAATGCTTCGATCAGCCCACACGTTTTATTCTGACTACCAGATGCTAACTCTTCTCTCTCTCTGTCTCTCTCTTGTCTCCAGATGGACTGTGCCTCTTCAGAGCATTCCTGGTTTCAGAGTTCAGTGAGGAAAACATTGCTTTCTATTTGGCTTGTGAGGATTACCAGGCAACTAAACCATCAAAACTGGCCACCAAAGCTAAGAAAATTTACGAAGAGTTCATCAGCTCTGATGCACCACGAGAGGTAAATTAAATTAAAATCAAAGGACCTAATAAGACAATTTAGGAAGCCTTGTCAATCTTGTGGCCTTTATTATCTCGCCATGAAGTGCTGATAATCACCTCTTTTTTGTTGGCCTGCAGGTAAATCTCGACCATGTGACCAAAGCCATCACAAAGGAGAACATAAAGCATCCCAGACTGTCCTGTTTTGAACTGGCCCAGGCTAAAATCTACACCCTGATGGAGAAAGACTGCTACCCTCGCTTCCTCAAGTCCTCTACATACCTGGAGGTCAGCAGGAAGGCCAAAACAGGCTAACAAACTCGACTAAAAACTGTCCTGCAAGCTGCAGACGTGACATGACCACTCCTCAAAAAAAGGACATAAGCTTATTGACAGCGGAGACTGGAAAGGTTCAACACGGAACAAATACCTCAGTCCAAGGAGTTTGCTGCCAGGTTGTGCAGTTGTTTTGGAGACCAGAAGCTGCAAACAGATCAGGTTCCTGGCTGAAAGATAAAGGACTCATTAAGCTGTGAGAAGAGTCTGAGATGAGATACGGAGCTGCAGGCGAATTCTGCACTCTGAAAGAGACACCTGTACAGTACATACAGGGCTGTGTGAACGGCTGCCACAGTAGCATCAGTAAAAAAAAAAAAAAATGCAGAGATGTTAATGAGTTACTATCATACAACAAAAGTACCACTGGGAGAGACTCCGTAGCACTTGTGTTTATTTATTCATTATTTATTTAAAGTTATTTTATTTAAGCCTTTATCATGTGAGTGTTTGCTGTACAACTGGTTCCTTAAAAACTAGTTCGTATATCATATGCTTTTTTATCTGAAGTACTGTATGTAAAATTGAGTGCATTAAATAAAGGATTACATATTTCCAGAGACAAACGGTTGCTATTTTGTTTCATGGAAACTTCATCTGCAGAGACGGCGAATGTGGTTACTGTAATGAGGAAAAATGTAGCAGGAAGGAAGAAGACTTGCTCATGTGCGCTATTACAGTTGCTAACTAGATGTTGGCCTCAGAGGTTCCACTTCACAAGTAGGTGACTGTATGACTCCCTGGCATTACAGTCAATGGAAGATATGAGGCAAGTGTGGTTGGTGTGTAAGTTTTTTTTTTGCTTTTATTAGAACTGTAATACATTAACAACTTTGAGCAGTGGAAAAAAATTATAGGTTGAGGTCATTCTGGCTGGTGTTCACGTCAATTTAGATACAATGACAATATTAATACTTGTTTGGTCACTAATGCACTGTAACAAACAAGTAACACAAGTCAGACAGGTCACCAGAGACAGCATATTAAATAGTTAGAGTAACTGCATGACAAAGACAAAAACTAGGTGTAGGTCAGAAACCTGCCCCAGCTTCTCAATAAAACCACAAAATATACATATATATATATATATATAATATAAAATAATATAAAAATATGAGTAAATGATTGACATTTCTGACACACACATACACACACAAACATTATTTTACAGCCTAAAGAATGAAGGAAAAGTTCAGCATTTTAGGATAAAAATGCAAATTTGATTAATTGTCAAGAGTCAGATGATGAGATTAAGACCATATGTTACAAACTGAAGCTTAGCGTTGCTTAGCTGCGCCAGAACACAAAGTGGAAACAGGGGCAAACAGCTCGCTTTGCTCTTTCCAGAGATAGTCAGTTAAGAGGTGTCTGTTGGCAGATTTTGTAACTTTTAGACAGAGCCAGGCTAGCTGCTTCCCCATTTCCAGCCCATGTGCAAAGCTATGCTAACCATGTGCTGACTGCAGCTACATATTTAGCGCACGGACATGAGGCGGCTATTGATCTTCTCATCTAACTGACAGCACAGGAGCTAATGAGCATGTTTTCCAAAATGTTGATCTTATTCTCTTTTCCTCGGGGCTGTGAAATACTAGTTGTGTGTGTGCGTGAAGATCATTTGCTGGGAAGCATCTGAGTGTGATGGACGGTTGTCATGGAGACAGCAGCCACCCACTGAGCACCTCCACAGGCAGGTTTGTTTACTACCGAATCACCAGCGCCTGTGAGTCACAGCAACCTGGCCTCCTTCTTGTAAATCAGTCCCTTCTCTCCATTCTCCTGTCGACCATCATAACTCCCCCGACACACACTCTCTCTCACACACACACGCACATGCACGCACATTCCCCGCTGCCCTCCACCCCTCCTGCTGCAGCAGCCGACTCAGACTCAAACACTCAGCCGCTAAAGAGGCGAGGATGGAGTCATTAGCACCGCTCACACAGTGATGGAAAATGCCAGAGGCTATTTGTCCATTCCCTCCCACTTTCTCTGTCACTTCCACCCAGAAATGATGTGTAAAGAGGCCTCCTCTGAACGTGGACAGACAGCAATTGAGATTAATTGAAGAAACACTGATTTATGTGTTTGGCTCAGCAAACTAAAACTCTCATGGAAAATTAAAAAGTCAAGTTAGATTGATTTTGCATTAAGTTATCAGTTGCTCTCAGCTGTATAAGTTATTATTACATATACGGTTTAAAGGTTTAAAAAAGATATATGTATCAATATATGTACAGCATGCTGTTTCTACAAGTGTTCATGATTTAATCTAATTCAAGCTTTTCAATGTCAGAATGTTCTTTAGAAAACAAAAGAAGTCATGTCAAGACCTGATCAGGTGTGTCTTTGCGTGGGTGGACTGAACTTGTTTGAGCTTTTTCTTTTTATGTAACTTATAATATTGTGTTATCAAGAGGGTGTAGTCTGGAACTTTATGAACTTTGAGGTGAATGAAAGCACAGATAAACACAAATAAACAGAGAAACAGAGAGAAATGTTTTCAGGACAGAGATAAAAGATCTTTGTTGTTGCTTGGAGGAAAAGAACAGCAAAGAAATTGTACAAAATGCAGGAACTCTTGTT
>JAPZDY010000004.1:6806941-6825336 GCA_029783645.1 Ctenochaetus hawaiiensis | reverse complement strand
CTCCAAAGCGAATACATGGGGGAAATGAATCTATTGTGATGCGAAGCTGTGCATATTTGTGGGATGTGCATAACTCTATACAGATGTGTGGACATGAGAACTCTGAAAATAGTAAAATTACAGTTGGGTCATATTAAATTGAATGCCAGTGTCCGGACTTTGAGCTCATTTCCTGCTGGCTTTTTATCATTTTCCAGCAATAATTACTTAATGAAAAACTATATTTGACATTTTCCTTTCGTTTTAGCTGTTCATCAGAAAATTCTAATGGGCGCTTCCATCTTTTTCTTTAACAATGTTTTTCCTCGAAAAAAATCCCACAACACACAGTCAGTGGCTGACGAAAGGAGATTTTTTTTTTTTTTTATTTCAAGAGTATGAATGCCACAGAGTGGAATAGATCCAAGCTATGCAGCATTCCTCCACCTACTTCAACTGCATGAATCGGCACATCCCACCTGATCTCACTTACTGTAATCGATGGCCTGCTCTACATATTCCACCCTTTGTCTTTGTTCTGACTGGCAGCAACACTCAGCCCATGTGGGTGCCCTCTGTCCATGTGACTCAGACACACACCTATGGTCGGCTGTGTGTGACAAACTAAGTTAACTATTTTTTTCCCATGTCGTAATTTAATGGCTATTTGTGGGTTGGATTCGATGGAGCAGGTATATGCTATATTGTAATGGACATATTGCCTGTTTGTCCTGAGACCACACATATAGTGTCGTTAGTATGTGAGCAGCACACGTGATTTATTAGTTATGGCTCAGAGGAAAAAAAACAAGAATCTTTTCGACCTGATTAAGAATGTTGAAACTCTTGTTTTATGTAACTGTTACGTGAGTGTTTGTGTTATGTAGTTTAGTATCAGACCTGCCCATCCCACTGTGGTTAGATTACCAATATTTCTGGTAATGGCTTTTGATTAGTCCAAACATTATTAGCAGACATGTGAGAGAGAAATGGAAAAATACCACATGAAACATCTGGAGTTGTTAACAGAACGGCTCGTATCTCTATCAGAGGAAGAAATTTAACAGGGGTGAATAAAACTGATTAAATGAGTGTTTATAGAGAGGCAGCCTAAGTGAAACTGTTGTCTTTCACTAAACTGTTTCCCTCTGTATTCCATGAATTCAAACTTTGACATCACTGGATATCTTCGATGTTTTCCACTGTCGATTTGCAGTAAAGGAAACAACATTTTATTGAATCAAAATCTTGGAAAACCACACAATGGGAGCTCGACTTCACTTTAACTTTGCCTATTTTTAACTGCTTGAGTTCCCTCTGGCTAAAGGGAAACAAACCAGCTGCCAAAACCAAACTCTGAAACAGATGAGCTAATGACCACTTCAAGAAACACAGCAAGAAATAAACTTTAAGGAAGACCACTTTAATGGACCCCCTCTTTACAGTAACCAAATATAATTAAAATGCATCAGTAACATGAGAAATCATACCTGTCTATGTAAATGTCTATTTCTTTGATGCTGTTTAAGGCTTTTCTCAGAAATGAAAATATAAACCTGTACCCCTGAACTGAGTCCATTTTTGAACTGAGTTTCTGTGCCTTTATCATGGTCTTTCCCCTTTCTTGTTCAGTCATTTCTTCACCTTTCGCTATCAGAATAAATCTAAATACCCCTTGGAAAATATTAAAAGACACAAACAACACACTCTGCTGTTGCATCTTGCCTTAAATAAAGCTTTCATCCAACTCATTATACAAAAAAATTCTATTTAAATAAATACATAACCTGCAAGCAAAACAAGACCCTGCTTTCAATTTGCAGCCACTGCTCAGCCATTTTCTCTGACAGGCTGATTGTTCATTTTACTGTAATGTCTTTTTTAATTTGTTTGAAGACAGAGGTCTCATCTCCACTTTCAGCTCTAAAAACAGTAATCCCATGCTAGCTGGCCAGAAATAACCATAATGTGTTTACACAAAAGGAAAAATAAGGAGATCAAGTGTCATATCACCATTTTCCTTACATTCAGGATCATAAAGGTTTACAGTCCACAGTGTAAACACACACGTCCCACACCTGAATGAGCTGGCATGAGAGAGGCTGAACCTTCAGAGTTTCTTAAGTGTGGATCAGTTTGAGTGGGCTGCTTCAAATGTCAGGAGGTGGAAACATAATGTGGCACAAAGAAGGTGGAGCTCTGTCAAGCGGTGGAGCTGGCTCATCCAGGCAGCCCCTTCACTGGTAGAAATGAGTCAATGTACTCATTTAAAAACATATTTGCTGTGCGAGAGGTGATTAATAAGCGTCTCCAGCAGTGCTTGAACTTGAGAGAATGGTGTAAAAACAAAGAGCTGCAGTCCCAGTTACCAAGGGAACAAACGCTGCACAGCCGAGCAGTCTCATCCAAACGTTCTCTTTAAGATGCTCAATTATACCATGAGAGCTTCAGTTCATTTTCAATTTATTTGGCTCGCAAAATAACAAAAAACATTGGGCTGCTTCAGTACCACAAATAAACCCCTTTGTGTCCACTTGTGGAAAATAGCCTTTGTCAGGCATGAGCACTCACTGATGTGAGTATATGATGTTTAAACAATGAGAATATTCTGTTCTGTCAACATCTGGTGTGCATTATTTCATTTCATGATGCCATTTGAAGACAGCAGGGAGTCAAGTCATATACAGCAAATTACGATGACTCACCTCACTGAGGTAAAGCCACATATGTTTGCTGTTAATTTAAATATCCAGGCAGAATGATGTAGGTAGAGCCTGAGGAGATGGAGCTTGTAGCTCTCAGTGAAGGTCTTCCGGGGTTTTCCTCTCCTCCTACAGTTTAAGGACATGCAAATCAGATGGACTGGAAACTCTAAACTGCCTAAAGGGATGAATGGAGGTGTGTGATGTGATGTTTAAGCCTGTCCAGGGTGTTTCCCCTTCATCCTCCAAGTGGCTGGTATAACTTAGTTACACAACACTCAGTTTTAAACCACAGAACAGTGTGTTCAGCAATGACATTTAAAAAACACATATGAACAATAAACTATTGAGTGTGTATCTTCACATGAATATAACCAGTTTTAAATTAATCTGCATTTGTTCAAAGCACAAGACATTGTGCATTCTTTGTCTTTACAGGATCTATTTTAGTTTCCCTGCCATTCGCTTCAATACACCCACACAACAAATTATTGAACTTGTTGTTTTTTCTATCTATTTAAATATAATTGTGAAGCAAGAGGAACCACATGTTACCGCACAGTTTCCCCACGTGGAATTTTATGCACCCTTTACCAACTCACGTTGTGGTTAATGCTTGCAGACCTCTGTCTGCCAAACCAGCCGATTCCCAACATGTCAGCTTTATACACAAGTCATACTTAAATGTAAATACTAGACTGCCATAATATTTGGTGAGTGCATTCACTCAGCGAGTACCAAGGAAGGACCAACCCACACAAATATTTTACTATGGTGAAGGACTGTTTGAATATATGTTTTCGGTCGAAGAAATATTTACTTTGCTAACTAAATGTGAGTTAATGTAACTTAAAAGACTCTGACATATCTATAAAAATTGAGTACATCCCAGTTCAAGTTGGTAATATGAAAAAATAAAAACTTTAATTCAAATCCTAATGAAAATACATACAAGTTAAGTTAGGTAGATCATATGCTCATGATAGTGACTAAAGAAATGCTAAAATAAAGTTGAGTTTACTTGCACTTACACTTAATTTATGTAAAAAATATGGTTACTTTTTAAACTAGATCAGGCAGGAAATTTTCTCAGTGTAAAAAAAAGGGACCATATAGACCCAAAATTCTGTTCCATTCAAAACGAAAGGTTTACAAAAATTTAAAATAGACTTATAAATGGCTGCAATGCTGTTGCATTTGTTTCTCTGCAAATTAAACACAGATTTATACTAATGGTTTGGCCGGTTGCAGCTGCTATATAAACTTCATATTTTATAAAAAAAAAAAATATATAGAAATACTGCTGTCTTACCTAAAAATTGCAAAGGTGCTTAATGCGAAAAGTTAAAAGCAAAATCAAACAAGACACATTAAAAGGCTACAGTATGAGTTGAAGTGTCTCCTCCTGAGAATTCGTCCCATAAGAGCCCTCCTCTGTGCTATTTACCACATGTTCCTTTTTTAGTATTTATATTTATTTTATATGTCGCTGCTGGAGATTTCAGGCAAATTCACACAAAATCTCTGCCTTCCTGGATAAATTAGTCAACTTGCTGCTTCTCCACTAAAAAAAAACACATTTCAAGACACGAGACCACTTACATTCTGACTAATCCTGTTCCCACAGTAATCTGATGGGGAATGTATTCAACAATTCAACATGCACAACATAATTTAAGTAAACTCTGACAGTTTAATGTAAAAAAGCCTTTTTCACCATTTAATTGTCTGTTTTGTTGACTATTTCTTTATTTATTCTCCATTAGTAGGTTGCATCTCCCAAAGGGATTTGACTTAAAACAACACTGTAAAAATCTTCAACACTTTAATGTTTTAGTCTAAACACTACTGAAATGCTAAGTAAGCGAAACAGCGAATGTCATTAAGTTCGTGGCTCACCAAGTTCAATTCCAGCAGTCAAAGTGAGGTCAACATGCTCACTAAAAGTGCAATGTGTAATATCTGCCACTAGAGGTCTCTTAGTCAAAAAAATGAAAACAAAAGATATAGTGTGGTGACGCAGTGAAGTGTTGTGGGATCATGGGATCTGTTTATTTCTCGGTTAAAAAGCCATTTAAGATGAAAATCTATCTGACTGCCTCAGGCTGAAACGTTCACAGATGAGTTAATATATTTAAGTTTTATTTACATTTCATTTAATTACGTCTGTCTCCTTCATTCCCTGCTCTCTCACATGTTTTTCTCTTGAAGTTAGTGACAGTTTACTTAATGATTACTCATTACCTTGAGTAAAATTATATATTTCTCTATGTTTGAACATTAATGAAAAGATTTTTAATAATGTGTTTAAACAACTCAAAAAAAACCCAAAAACAATGATGTGATGTTTTTAGACGTTTTACTGTGGAAATTATACATTTTTTGTATTAAAAGAAACAAGTTTTACATCTTTGAAAATACACTTACTCTATTTTTTTCTAAAAATAAGAGAAGGAGATGGAAACTCATAATTGTACAAGAAATATGAGGCCACAGCCTGGAGACAGTTAGCTTAGCTTAGCTTAGCTTAAAGACATGAGACAGGTAGCCAGGAGGGCTCTGTGTGAAGGTATGAAAATCCACCAACCATCATCTCCAAAGTTCACTAAATAAATCATTTCATCTCATGTGCTCAATTTTTACAAGGACTGAAACAGGTCCAGAAAGAAACTGCAAGAAACAGACTGGCACAGAACTCCAAATAACACTAAAACTTAGTGAACATTACAGGTGCTGTTGGCAAATTGTTGAAAGAAGCTTGGGCAGCTTCTTTCACCTGTTTCAATCACAACCATACAAACAAAAGAAAAATCAATCTACTCATCTACTTGCAAGTAGGTGAATAAGCATACTGTATTTCCCAAAAAACGTCAATTATTCCACACACTCTCCTCTGTATTCTGTATTATTCTGACATTCAGATGCATGAACTGTTATTTTTCTGTGTCACTATTTTGGCACTTTGTATGAGGCATATTTTCAGTACTAAGGCAACATTTGTCCATACTTAGGAAGTGGAAGGAAGCCTCAGAAATGTCTTGACCAGCAGTTGCAGGTGACAGTTGTCAGTCTAGGATAGAAAAAATCTATTACATAGAATTATGGTCAAAATTAACACTGCTGTGAAGTCAGAGGAGGCCATGTATTTGCTAAGGGCAGCTTCTGATGTAGTCAGTAATAATCTTGTGTTGTAACTGAGAGGCTGGTGATGGGAAATGAGAGGACAGCTTCTCATTCCACCCACAACGTGGCAACTGACTGGATTGCCTATTGGTCATTAGCTGCCTGGGCTGAGCACCGCGGGACTGGCTGACTTAGATGCTGACATGGTTCTTCTGGTGTATTTTAGTGACGTAAAGCAAACAACAGGACTGGACTCACTGGTGGGGGTTTCAATGGAATGGGTGAGTACTGTAATGGTAAAAAAGTAATGATCTTTTCCAACTATGACACTTAACCTTTGTTTAGCAGTTGTGTGGTCCGAAATGTTGCCAGAAAATCCATCTACAAGATAACATGTTTTTAAGTATATATTTTAATAGCCCTGCATATTCTAAGTAGCAATGTCATGCATACTTATTGTCATCACCCTGTTTCCCTCCATCTCCTCCAACCCATTCCCATTCACCAGACTCCCAAGACAATGGAAGAGTTTATTTCTCTCCAAATCCAGCAGATAGGAGGAATTTAATTTATGTTGGCAAGATTAAAAGTCTAAGTTTACCGTCATGTAGTTTTCAATGAGGAATTCTGGGAAGAGCAGTGTGCAGCCAACGGAGATGCTTCTTAAGTGGAAAAAGCATTTTTTTTAACCCTGGTTTCACCAGTATTGTTTATTTCATTTAAAACGGCATTTTTATAGACGCAGTTGGCAAGTTATGAAGTTAAGTGATGCACACAAGAATCTTTCATGTCTGTCCTCAATGTGGAGACACAGGAAACGATGTGACGTTGGTCTACCACAACCACATAAATAAGTAAGAAATAATGTGGTGTGTGTGTGTGTGTGTGTGTGTGTGTGTGTGTGTGTGTGTGTGTGTGTGTCTGTGTGTGTGTGTTTGTGTGTGTGTGTGTGTGAGTGTGTGGCATGAACTGCGTGGTCAACAGTGACAAGGTAATTGGGTTTGTGGGAAGGTCAGCTTTGTACTTGGCTGCTTTGACAAACACAGCAGGCTGTGTGCTTATCGACTTATGAAGAGCACTAAATGACTTTAAGCAGCTGATCTCATGTCAGTTTGCGCTCGGTCACGTGCCAGTTTGTGGATATCAGCACAACATCTGCTATTTGCCAATCTGTCAGATTGTACAAACAGAAGTCATGGAAGGTTTTGTGATGCAAATCAAAGACGTCCATGACAATCAGCACAGTGACACTGACTCAGAGCCTGTCTGAAGCTCCTGCTTTTCATCTTTTTACATATCTGCATCTATGTTTGGCTACATTTCACTTTTTCAACAACTACAGCATGGATTAATTGGACTTTCACAAATTTATAGTCTAAAGACAATGAATCCTACTCATTCTGGTGATCCAAATTTTTTTTTTATCAAACGAATACATTCGAATGGAGCCAGCCTGGTGCAGTGCATGATGGATGCCAACACAGAGGGCTCCAGCAAAAAAAAAAAAAAAGGAGTTGTCTTGCAAAGGTTTACACAGTTTTATTTGGCTGCAGTGGCCAATCCAATGCATGCAAGCACAGATTCCTGTTATACTGTTCTGTGATGTGAAGACCAAGTTTCTATTGTTTAGCTCATGATTGTCACAACTGATTGTGAAATGTTGCTATAAAAAGTTTCCAAAACTGAAAAGGTTGTAGAAAGCTGTGACTGGTGTTTTAGCACATGATGAGTCTTCAAACAACCAGATCTGTTACTCATACTGATATTTCTGCATTCCTCAGAAGAATTAATTTTAAAAAAAGAAAACAAACCGATATTTCATGTTTTAAGAAATTTTCCTCACTCTTTTTGGATTTTATTTGCACATGAAAAAAATCAATCAAACTGGTATTAAGTTGTCTTTATCTGAGCTTTTCTTTATATTTCTGAATCATGTTTTGTATTTTGCACTCGAGGGAGTATCAGTCAAACTCGTGTTGATTTATTCATTTCATGAATTATATTTTTCTGTTTTGGCAAACAAAATGTGATGAGAGTTAAATTGCTGAGAGACAGTAAAAGCATTTCAGCCACAGTTGTGATTTGCTCACTTCAAAAATGAACCAAACATGGAGTAAAGGACAAAAAGACGATGTGGCAAACCCTTTGTGTGTCTCTGCTGAAACGTCAAAGATGAAAATCACACAGCTCTTACCTCGCAGGGTGTGTGGGAAGCTGAGAAAGAGATCAAAAGACACAACCAAAACACACTTGACCCTCACAACCAATTAAGCTGCAGAAGAGTGATGCTGAGTGTTTAAATAACTCCAACATCTGACGCACATGCATCCGGACACAAGAAGCTTCAATTCGCAGAAGAACAAATGAAACCAATAAAGTTTCAACACGTGCCAGTCGTGTCACCAGCCGTCGTATGCAGCTTGAACAAGGCAGCACGTGCAGAAAACAGTCACTCAGGCTGCTGGAACTGGATGCCCCGAGCAAGATGTCAACTCCTTCAAACGAGACAATTCACAGAAAAAGACCTCCCGAAGCACATGGTCGAGTATTTCGGTTCGCTTCAAGTGTGATCCCAAAGCACCATTTGTCCCCAGAAAAACAGCATCAAGACACTTATGGACGTGAAAATAAAAAGTGAGTGGGGAGATTTTCTGAAGGGATGTAGCACTCTGTCACTTGGACCAAACTGGGGTCTCCTTGTTCCTAACACTGAGGCGGTGAGGACAACAATAATGGTTCCCACAACTTAACAAAAGACAAGCTGCACAAAAAGACACAGAGAAACACAGAGAATAAAAGAGGAGCTTGGTGAATACATTAAGTGCATGTGAGACTTTGTATATTCTTGGTTTTTGGCTGTCACTGGTTTTACATCCTGTAAAACACAAAGAGCTCTGTTGCCATCTGCTGGAGAAATGGCAGTACTGGAATTTTGTTGGAAAACCAAGAAAATGAGTTACACAGGTTACAGGTGAGAGCAAAACAAGGTTATGGTTTTATTCGAGTTTAGTGGTACCTAGATACTTTTCTACAGTTTGTTTGGGATACTCTGTGCTAGTGGGCTACTAAAGACAAAGGTTTACGCTTCTCACTCTCCTCTCTAGTTGCAGCAGGCAGCTGTATTAGACTGTTTATTTGCCCCCCAATGACAATGGTCACATGAAAGCTATTTGGCTATCTGACTACCTGGAGACATAGAATAAAGAGCAACAAAGTCCATATGGGGAGGAAGCTGTGGTTGATGGGTCGATGCATTGATCAAACATTGGATATTCACACAGGAAACCAGTGTCCGTGTCCTGTGAAATCATAAGTCAACATTGTTTTATCATTTTTAAACTGAGATGGCTTATTATTTTCAGTTTTCAGTCACAGTTTGTTCAGGTTTAGGCAAATTAGCTACTTGTTAGATGGACATACCAGCACATAGCATCACTGTACACTAGCAGTCAGGCACTGAACAGCAGTTAAACTAAGTTAGCAACAATCTTGATAACAAACTGGAGCATTTAGCTGCTAAAGAGCTTGATATTTTCCCCAAGATTAGGCAGTGTGAATGCTGGACCTCGATTTATGAGGTAAAAACAAGACTTCAGTGAATGTCTGTGTTGCTCCGGATCTGCTGCATGTGCAGAGCAAACTGTGTGCTAACAACTTTAGTAATATAACGTAGACCTGCAATAACTAATTGTGTTTTTTTTTGACACTTGATAGCAGCAGATGCATTAACATGTTGACATTTCATCAACATTAGAATTCATATAGAAGTCTGTCCAGTATTCACTTTTTTTTAGCTCTTTCTGGGTCTGTACTGATGGAAACATCTAGCTCCTCAGCTACAGACCATCTGTACCGTCTTTTACTGTGTCTGTCTGCTTTTTTGTGCTGAGCAGGTGTTGGTTTGATCAACTTTTTCTGAAAAAAAGGCTTACCGCAGAAAACCGATAACAGATGAGCAATGAGAAAACTCACAACAAAGCTCAGATTTATATCTGAGAGGAGCTGCAGATTCATGTGATTATTGTCTGTAAGTTCATCACTACAAGTAACTCCTCTCACACAGTCACAATGTCATTAGAGGAATTTATTCTTACAATGTTGATTCTAGATGCTTCAAAAAGTATTTTTGTCGGTGCTGTTTAGAGCTTGATTCTGCTGCCCCCATGTGACCAAAATGGTATTTTAAATTTGAATTCAAATCTGCAAGTTAAACATCAGTTAAAATCTCTGTAATCAAAGTGTATTAAAAGGCAAAGATATTTAAAGAAAAGGCTGCATTTGATTGGGACAACCTCCAGTAAAATACAAAAGGCTTCCTCTAAAACTGCAGAGCGAGTGCTGTATCCTCACTGATATTCCAAAATTATCTCATGGCAGTTTTTTACATCATCTGACCTGAAAGTAACAGCTAATATAATGATCCGGCTTTGCTTTTTCAGCCCTTGTAATGAATCTGCAGACAGCATGCAGCAGTTAGTGTAATAAAGGTCAACACTGTCAGTGTGTCAACACTTCAAGGGGAATCGACTCACACCTCAGAGAGCGTCTTTACACAGTGGAGCTTCACCAGATTAAAAGCATAAAAGCATATGTTACTGTGTGAGCTGGTTCCAGGACCACTGATGTCTCTTTTTCTGACTGTTTTGTCAGAAAAACATCATTTTTTCCCCTGTAGCTGCCTGAGTTTCTCTGACATGAATAGCTATATTAGTCCTCATACTGCAGCGGGGAGCCATGAGCCCCTCTGGACCCCTGAGGGCTGTGAGAATCTCGTGGGAGACAGATTTTGGGGGTTTGTTTTTTCCTTAAGATGCCACTAGGTGTCATACAACCAAACACCAGCTGAAAAGCTGCTGACAGAGTGTACACAAGCAGAAGTCCGTCTTCATCTCTTAGATTTCACACTTTAATGTCTAATAGACATCCAGTGTTTCTGAATATCGATCGCTCGCTCTGATCAATTAGCGCCCACATTGATGACGCGTTGCTCGGAGGAGAAAACAATCATGTGTTGAGATCCGTGCGTCATCGGGAGCCCGGCGGCGATGGCCGCTGTGCGTGCAGCATCTCCGTCGATCCTCAGACCGGAGCGAGCGGGTCAGTAGTTTTCACACCGATCACTGATCGGCGCGTTAACCGATCAGCACCTTAACCAACCAACCAACCAACCAACTGACCAATCCGCTGCGACCGGAGCGCCTCAACCCGGATGACCTCCGGAGTGACGCGTCTCTCCGGTAGTGCCGAGGGAGGGAGCAGCGCCGGAGGAGATGCGCATATCTGCAGGTACTCTAGCGCTGTCATAAAACAAGAGACGGGAGCGAGGCAGCTGTCGTTAAAGCGATGCCGGGGGTAACCAAGTACAATCTAGTAGATGACGCGCACGATTTGAGGATCCCCATGCACAACGACGAGGTGTTTAAGCATGGGGTCTGCTTCGAGGCAAAGGTAAGGACCCTCTGCAACAGATACTTTGTGGATGGCAGCAATAATTTAAGATCAGCTGATGGCAAATACTGAGATGACAGCTGTTCATCTCAGTGTTTTTGTAACAACAGCCACTACATGTTTGCATCCATCAATCCTGATGTTAATGGTGTTAAGAAGCCTCACGATATTTGGATTTTCGTCTACTTTGCATGACTTTGAAATGTTTAAGATTCAATCGTTTGACGTTACTTGCGCAGAGAATTGTTGCTTTGATTGATTAGTTGATGACTGCTGACTTTATTTATTTTGATCATATAGTTTTGTCTTCTTTTCTTTAGCTTCTGGCACCAAGCAAAATCAATCTGGGCATGACAGGGCTGCAACTAATATGTTTTTCTATCACTGATTCATCTGCCATTTATTTTCTCAATCTCAATTACTTATTTGGTCTATAAAAAACATCATCCAAAGCTAAAATATGCTCAGCACATAATGTCCTGTTTTGTCTGATCACCAGTCCAGAACAACAAAGATTTATTTTAATAATTAAAAAGCTGCAATCATCAAATATATATCAGATGTTTTGGTATTTCTGATATTTAAAAAAAATGACTGGTTCGGTCTATTAATCAGTTGCAGCTCAAGAATGCTGGCTATTGATTTAAAGGGAAATATTTCCAAAACATTAAAAAAGCTGTCAAAAGTATTGAAAAAGCAATCTGCCAGCCCAGCGCTCCCCAAGCAATCAGTGGCATTGGCTCCTTTAACTGCCAGGCATTAAACCTCTCTCTTGTTTTTTTGCAGTACATTGGCAGTTTGGAGGTGGGTCGCCCCGGCAGCCGAATGGAGATAGTCGCTGCAATGAGGAGAATCAGAGTAAGACGCCTAAATGTGTGACACCCGTGAACCCAGACTGCTGACCTTGACCCCTGTGACAGTAGCAGTCGAAACACATTGACAATGACCCAGCAGCTGAGGGGGGTGCATGCACAGTAATCCACTCCCTCTCCTCTGTGTTCGGTCTCTCTTGTGTTTTATGTCTCACCTTGTGCTCGGCTCTCACGGGATCCTTACCCCCCCTCAGCATCCTCTATACACATAAATCACCAGTTCATGTAAAACTCCACACTCAGGCAGATTCAGTGGGCTGTCAGGAGCAGTTTAAATCATAGCAGGATTCAAGGGGGGGTGCAGATTTTATGGCTGAGGAGAGATACAGGGTGCAGGTTTATATGTGATACTGTACCATTGGAAAAACCAACAGCACTGGAGCCTCCCTTTAGACCAGGAACCCTGTGATGCCCTGTCAGTGCACATCACTGCAGTGTTTCTGAGAAGCACAGGGAGGAAAGGATTTAGCTGCTTGTCAGCTGTTAGATCTAATCTAACAACCAAGTTATTGTGCCACTGGGAGGTCAGTCACATCCACAGTGACACCCAGGAAAGACTTAATCCTGATCTCTTGTGTGCAGTGCAGTCTAATGGCCATTTGATTGCACTGGTGAAGACTTAGCGATGCTGCTGGCTTGGATTTCCTCACTGACAAGTCGTTCAGGAATCTCAATGAGAATTTTCCTTTCAGATTTTTGCAATTTTTCACATAATGGTTTTTAAAAGTTCTTTCGTACAGGTTTGAGTGAATGACAAACACTTTACAGCAGCACAGAATGAAGATAACAAGCCCACACAATGCACAAGGTAGTCCAGCGGATGTTGAAGACCTTGCTGGTTAAATCAGTCTATTGTAACTTTTTATCTGTCCTCAAACAAACACAATTTAATTAAATTTCTTTGTTATGTGGCTCTTATCAATGCACAGTTTGCGCAATGCTTTTCTGCAAGGCTTCAAACTGAAACTAATGAATTGAAGGTGATAAGAGAAATAAAGGAAATGTAAATGCATCAAAAGACAAATAAATATTCAAACAGGAATACAATAATAAACGTGTTAGTAAATGCAGGCGAGATTTAATTTGATAACAAGCATTTCTGTGAAAGAGGCTGCTTTCTGAGCTCTGTAATGGCTCTCAAATGAAGAGCCTCTGTGTCTGAGAAGACTCACTCTGAATATTCAAAAGCCAACTTGCCTTCAAAGCCCTCACAGAGGCTTTGAGATACAACTGGAGGTAAGCTGGCACCACCTGTAGAACGGTGGTTGTGTGCCGGGCTTCGGGCTGATGTGCATGTCAATGTGGCACGAACACTCCCTGTGTTCTACTTCACTGCTCTCTGACAACAGTATGTATGTGTGTGTGTGTGGGGGGTGGATTGTAGTCTTGACCCAGTTTACATGGGGCTGCAATAGCCAGGATAACACACAAACACATAGAAGGAGGTGTGTCCTCCACCTGAGCATCTCCACGCCCGACTGCATGTGGAGGAAAACTCCCACATGACAATAAGATGGATGGACCAGATGAGAAAAGGCAAAAAGGCTAATTGAAAGCTTCAGCGAGGTGCTTTTCTCAGGTCACAGGCTCAGAGACAAACTGCTCCAGATTTATTCCCCGTAAAATCACCAGATATGCTGGTAAAAATGATCCATTCTCGCCTTTCTTGTGAGATTTCTTTTGTTCTAATATGTCAATATAAGAGGAGAAAGAAAGTTCCAATCCTGTCAGAATCAAAGGCAGTGCTGGGTTATTATTTTTACACAAATGAAAGAAAAGATGACTGAGAATAATTTTGTCTGGCAGAGCGTGTGACTGAAGATGACTGGTGATTTTGCCGAACTTCATCTGATCAATTAATCATCTGATGTCGGGCTGTGTGTTTTCGAAAGCGAGGGGTGTTATTTCCCATAAATTCTGGTTGTTTTTAGAGCTTTGGACCCTGATGTTTGGAGTCTGATCCTGCAGTGGAAGCCGGGGCCACAGACTCTGGCATTAATCATGAAGAGGGATGAAAGTGTCCCGCACATGTCTGCCTCCCTGTGGGAACTCTGCCTTTAAAAGCTTAAACAGCTCCCAGGAACAGAAACTGACAGTTTCTCAGTATTAACTCGGCCTCAGATTTCCCCCAAGACGATGCACGATATCCTCTCTCTTTTCCACTATATCATTTATCTTGTGAGAGGAGACTCATCTCATCATGTGCTATTCAATGCTAGTCATATCGTCTGCAATCATTTTAAACTGTTTACAACTGAACTTGAATGTTAACTTGAATGCGATTTTCCTTTTGCAGTATGAGTTCAAACTGAAGAATATAAAGAAAAAGAAGGTCAACATCGTCGTATCCACTGATTGTGTCAAAGTGATTTTACGCAAAAAGAAGAAGGTCAGTCCCATAAAATGTGACTTTTTTTGCAATTACATCTTTTGTCTCATCAAAAAACACCTTTGTCACTGTCAGCTCGTGTGTTTTCATGTTGTAACAGAGGAAAGGGTGGTCGTGGGATGAGAGTACCATTCTGGTGACACAGGATCCCATCTACAGGTAAACTATTTCGATACTATTAAACAAAAGGCCAAAAAGCGAACAGCATGTACCTGATGTGACAATGAATTGTGTATTTTCTTCCTTTTAACAGGATCTTCTATGTCTCACATGATGCTCAAGACTTGAAGATCTTCAGTTACATCGCCAGAGATGGACAGAGCAACATTTTCCGCTGCAATGTGTTCAAGTCCAAGAGGAAAGTAGGTTCAATCTCTGATAAGCTGAAAACGTTTCAAAGATTTAAGATTTTCTATTGACAATTAAAAAACAACACTGAATGTATGTTACTATCTAAGGTGTTTGTTAGCTGCTTAAGGAAAACCCCTGTATGTCCTCTTCCTTTGTGTCATAGAGCTCCATTATTGTGTGAAAACATATCAAAGAGCCACATTGTTGCACTGGGGGACATAATTCTTTATTATGATGACTGTGGGCATCGCAGTGTATTTTAGTTCCGTCCCACATCGACCATAACAGCACTGAGACGAATCTGCCACTTAAAATAGTTCCCAATAGAGACACCAACCATTATTTGATTGTTTGTTGTTTTTTTAGACTTTTGTTCAGCTGTTTCAAGAAATGATTAAACTTTTTTTTAAAGGCAAATGTACACATTCCCAAACAAAGAAATCTTATTTGTTTAATAAAAAACTTTATAAAGCCTTGTCAACACAACAAAGTTACACTTCGGCTTTTGTGTGACCCAAACAAGAGTAACAATATAAAGAGATATTATGTGTGAATCAGGGAACTTCAGACATGCTTATTGGAGGGTCGTGACCTTTGGCCAAGCTAGCTGTCTCTCCTTGTTTCTATTATTTGTGCTGAGCTAATTATCTACTGGAAGTTGCCTGGAATTTTGGTATGACTCCTCTCATTTTTCTCCTGGTTAGAAATTATCAGCAAGTTTTAAAATGCCCGACTGTTCCTTTAAGAGTGTCTTAAGCTGGAATTAACTGATCGTGCTGGGATCTGAGAGCAACAGAACAGTCTGACAAAACAAAGCAAACAAAGTATTAAGCGACACAAACATTGTTGGTTTTGGTGTTGTGGGGAATTTGTCGACATCACAAGAGGACAAAATATCTCCAGCTTTATCCTAAATTTGACTGCAAACAACTGTGAGACACAACAAGTCAGTCCCTGCATTTTGCTTTCCTCTCCATGCTTCATACATAACTTCTAATGATGACATTAAGCCCATTGTCTCAGTGATGTATAGCTCAGTTGGCCGTCAAACATGACTGATTAATCTGACAGTAATGGGCCTCATGTGTGTTGTGGAAAAAATGCGTATGAAAAATGAATGGCATGTTCTTCTCCAACCTCCACATATCTGAAGAGGAGACTCTTTTTTTTCCATGACAAAGACAGAGCATCAGCGAGGTCTACTCCCATCCCTTCACCATGGATACCAGACAGACAGGGACTTAGTGAAGCTGAATACTAATCAACATGGTGGGAAGAGAGAAAAAGGAGAGGGGCTTTTTTATTTAGCACCTAAAGACATTTTCACCACAGCTGTACACCCACCACATTGTGAGGGACACGGCCAGTGGTGCCTTCACTGCCTCCCTGGGGCAGCAGAGCCTTATCTGAGCACTGCAGACCAAGCATGTGTGCTGAGTAGGAGGAGATGGACCAGCTGATAAGAGGAGATTTGATTTATATTTATCACGGTATGTTTCGACCCAGCAGGGCTTCAATGTCAGCACAGTATGGCAAAAGAGCCTTTTGTGTTTGGCCTTGGGAGGCAGGGTGGTTTAATTTTTTATTGATGGAGCGCAATAATCTATTTCATTACTTTTATTTTGCTTAATTTCCTTTCGCTTTTTCACTTGATTGAACTACACCGTCGAGCTTGAGTAACACTGACACACTGATGAAATGCCCTTATGCAGAATTATCCCCCAGACATAGATGACAACCCTTTTATTTCATCGCTGCTTTTTCCAATATTTAATAAAGAAAACACAAACATTCACCTTTAGCGAGATTCTGGACGGACACGATGGATAAAGTTTAATTCCAATGGATTTCGTGTGCTGCCACTAGACTGAGTATTATGGCTTTAGGAGGAGATGAAGCCTTGAAATCGATCTGAGAAGTGCGCATGTCTCAAAGACATTTTTTCCCCCTGCGTCTTCAGTTGAAGAGGCACTGATACCACAGTTAAGTCAGAACTAAGAATACCATTTAATTACTCTCTTTGATATTTTATCATGATTAATAATGAACCTTTAAAAAGCCTTTATAGACACTAGAGCTGTTAAAACACATTATGGCTATGGTGATAATTTTTTCTAATTATTGATTAATCTGCTGACTATTTTTACAGCCATTTGTCTTCATAACACTTGTTTTGTTTGATCAACAGTCCAAAACACAAAAACATATATTTATTTTACCACATAAGACAAAGAAAAGCAGGCAAATAGTCAGAGAATAAATAACTTATGTATGATTTTTAGTCTTAGAAAATAAAATCAGCAGTTTTTCAGTCATTTAAGTAGTTTGTTTATTTCTTAATTTTTACATTTCCTTTAATTTTTGTAATTTTCTTTTTTTAATTTTCCATCATATGACCAATATTGTGCTTTACAATATAGTAAGTTAAAAAATCTCATACCTTAGTATAAGAGATTAAAATAAGCAATTAATTTAATAACTACAGCAAATACTGTTTGTGTTGCAATGAAGCCATCAAACCAGGCTGCCCTTTTATTCTCAGATACTTTTTCTCTTCTCTACTTTTAGTTTGACATACAGTCAAACAAATCAAACTTGTCAAGCGAGAACCTCGAGCACAGACAGATAAAAGCAGGCAGGTGAGAACAGGAACGGGTGAAAGTCACGAAGTACCCTCTGGTAATGCAGTTTATTCAAGGTTATCGTAACTTGCATAGAGAGGGGAAGAAGAGGGTTCCAGCAGTTTGTGAGAAACGCAGGTTTATAAGAAAAAGTCACAGTACAATGAGAGGTAAAATGAAGAAATGCCTGTCCCCTTGAATCAGTGCACATGAGGAAGTTCCTCACTTTTTATCAACTATGTCAATGTTGTAACGTCATATTAATTGTTCGGTACAAACAGTTTAAAATGATAAATTCAGTTGTAAATGTTGCTTCTAAAGAAACCCAGTGTGCAGTACATTCTGTGTATCCGTGAGATATCCTGTGACAAAATCCTGACTTTAGGGGCCAGCAGCTAATTGCTGAGTTATTACACAGAAATTAAACTGTCCCTGATTGATGACCTGATGGAGCTGACACACCCACTGAGCCTCCTGCAATAACAACAACCTTTATCTTCACTCCTTCTGCCATCAAAGTCACTTGCCTCTGAAATAGACCGATCCATCACTATGACAGCAGAATGTATGCAGAGCAGACGGACAAGGACGAGCAGCTGGAGCTCTGTGTTCATTATGGCTTCTGACTCTTGTTTGGTCCCCTCTGTCTTCATTTTTCACCTCTTATTCCCGCCAGCAAGCCTCATTTTCCTCCTGTTCCTCTTTACCTGCACACACACACACATGCACACTCATTCATCTATCTGCTTTTCTTCCTGTGCGACTCCTTTGGCACCTCATTCTCCCCCATGCTGCGTCTCTTCGTTTTTTGCATCCTCCCTTACTGTGCTCCTGCTGCTGCCTCCCCCGCCCCTGCATTCAAAACCTCAACACACACACACACACACATACACGCACACACACACACACA
>JAPZDY010000004.1:6760953-6780540 GCA_029783645.1 Ctenochaetus hawaiiensis | reverse complement strand
TTTTTTGGGCTTTTGTTTTTTTTTTTTTTTTACCCATTTTGTTTTATATGTGTTGAACACACATGTATATACATGACATTAAAACATGAAAGCTCAGGCTAAAGTTATATATAAATAATGTAAGAAATAACACAAAGGAAGGGTAATGGATTACATCGTAGCCTGACTGATAAATGTGACAGACTGATAAAAACAGTTATAAAAAATGTTCTTGATGTCTACTCCCATGCTGACTAATTCTGACCAGTTCTTACAATCTGCCTTTATTATTAATTTTTTACCAATCTTTTCTCAAGAATAGTATTTTACATTTACCAGTTAGTTTACTTAGCAAATCTGCATGATTGCACAGCTCCTTATGTTAGTTTACATGATTGTGTTTGTCTTCCATCTGTCACTGTATGCAGCGGCATTGGCTTGGCCCTGTGTGAAAGGCTGCTGACTGAGAGCAGCCAGCTCCGGCTGTGCCTGGCCTGCAGAAACATGCAGCGAGCCGAGGCTGCCCGCTCCGCTCTCCTGACCTCTCATAGCAACGCCTATGTAGACTTGCTGCACCTTGACGTGGGCTCTGTGCAGTCAGTGCTCACTGCTGCTCAGGAGGTCAAGGCCAGGTACTGACGCCACCTTAAAGTGATGTCTTGACACTGTTGATAAACCGTTAATAAACTTCTTCCTCTATTAACTGTTAACTGTGAGTGTGAGAGACTGCTAAGTTTTGTATTTTTCTTTGTGTTTTTACATAGGTACAACAGGATTGACTTTCTATATCTAAATGCAGGAATTATGCCCAGTCCACAAGTAAACGTCAAGGCTTTTTTTAAAGGTCTTTTCTCCAGGTAAAATTTCAAAGCCGCTCTCTGAATTGCTTTGCTTTAATTTGTGTCCATTTCATTTTTAATTTTGATCTGCTTAAAGCTTGCTGGATGTGTACCAGTGCAACTTTTGCACATAATTTTATGTAATAGTATCACTACTATCACCGCAGGAATGTCATCAACATGTTTGCAACAGCAGAGGGTCTTTTAACTCAACAGGACCAACTCAACTCAGACGGTCTGCAGGAAGTTTTTGCTACCAACCTGTTTGGTCATTTTCTCCTGGTACGCTACACACAATGACCATGATATCTTAAAGATGATTACATTAACAGTAATTAATTTTACTTTGTATATAAAATAGGTAAAGTCTTGATTATTGTTTGTCAATGCAAAATACAGTAGTGTATGCTTTTGGTATGATGTTGTAGATTTATATAGTTTTTGCACATGATATGCAGACATATTTGCTAAAAATAACACCATTAGGGAAAAACAATATATAGGTAAAATATTCTATCTCTAAAAAAATAGATGCCATTGCATTGTAATCTTTGTTAACATCTTCATTACACATATTTCACTTATGTCAGTTCTTTTGTATAGTTGACCTGATGTGTTTTTCTCTTTGGTGTAGATCAGAGAGCTGGAGCCTCTGCTGAGTGAGGCAGGTCACCCATCCAGGGTGGTGTGGACCTCCTCAAGTAACGCTCGCCGCTCTGCCTTCAGCATGGAGGACATGCAGCACAGAAATGGGACGGAGCCATACAGCTCATCTAAGTACGCATCAGACATGCTCAGCCTGGCACTGAACAGACACAAGAACAGCCAGGTTTGTCTGTCACACAGTCTGTGGATTACCAGTACTGCTTGTTTGGATGAATGTCCACTCAAATTCCAAATTTCCTGTCCTTTGCAGTTTTTTAAAAACGCCATGGAAGTAAATCTCTCAAACAAAATTAAAAGGGTTGCTTTCTGTGATGATTTTAAACAATGCAACACACAGACATGCCTGTAAATCTCTTTGGCTACTTGTTTTTTAACAGTGGCCTATACAGTCCACCTTAACTCTGTTGTTTTAGTATCAAACATTCATCTCATTTAGGCTTAAAAGGTGGCTGTAAAAGTGCTGATATTCATGAAGCCCAGATACTTATTAGCAGCTGATATAAATCTCATTGGTGACCAATTTTTTGAGAGAGAGAAAAATCTTTTACAGCTTCCACTTACACAGCATTATCAACTTTTCTCAATCTTTATGCTCATCCTGTGATAATCATGGTTCATAGAAAACAACATTTTTAGAGGCTGGGCTGAAAACAGTTGAGTTATCCTTTAATTACAAATTTATCTTTAATATAAAATAAATCATTTATTTTGGACAGGGGCTGTACTCCTCTGTAATATGTCCAGGACTGGTGATGACTAATCTAACCTATGGTATCCTGCCTTCCTTCTTCTGGACTCTCATCATGCCTCTCATGTGGCTGGTGAGTGGTGATGTTTTTTAATTCTTTATCTGTGCTAAAGATGACAGGGGTTGCATATAAACTACCTCATGTTATTGTGTCACATTGTTCTAAACAGATTAGGATCTTCACCAATACATTCACTCTTACACCAAACAACGGAGCAGAGGCCCTGGTATGTTGTATGTTATTATCCTTATGAAAATACTTTAGGGACTGACGTCCCTACATTGAATGTACTGTAATCACAAAGCCCTGCTCTGGCTTTTCACAGCACTGGCTGTTTCTTCAAAAGCCGGAGTCTTTGGATCCAAGAGCAAAGTATCACAGTTTAACATCAGGATTTGGGACAAATTACACTCAGCCTCGACAGGTGAGTAACCTTAGCTTCCATAGACATCATACTGCTTCAGTCTGCTGTATGATAACTCCAGATAACCATAATCTTAGTACTGCAGGTCTTAAAAATATCAATGAGAATGACTGGGATCAATAATCTGCTGCTTAAAATGTGTTATGTACTTGTTATTGATTTAGATTTTCTGTGTTTTGGTTCTACTTTCCAGATGGACATTGATGAAGGAATGTCTGAAGTCCTTTATTCAAAACTTCTCGAACTTGAGAAGGAAGTCAGGAGGAAACTGAGTGAGAGGAATGCTGACAAAGAAGCAAATGGACAGTGAGATGAGCACAAGTAGTATTTGTAAAGGAGCCTGGTTACTCTGGTTTTACTCTGGCCAAATGAGCCATTTACTACTTGTGATGAAGAACAATAATGTTGCTCTTATCTTATTCTTCTCACTCTTTCAAGTTGTACCACTGAGGTTTGTGTCTTGTTTGTCTATTGACTAAACTACTCGAATGACTTAATGTGCATTTTCAAATTCCAAGGTTGAGTCACTAAGCAGGTATCTCGTGCTAATGCCTTCTTGTGTTAATGTAGAAACCACCGTGTGCCTGAGTGTCTTCATCTCATAGCTGTATCATGTTTCCTCTACAACAGGCGTCTTACCTTACCAACTGTCCTAATGTCATTTACTGACTATCAGTTGTCAACAGTGGCTTCTTTGAACACAGATCACACATTGTGATGCACAGTGAGCTGACTGAACGGCTTGTTTCATTAAAGTCAGTAACTGTTATGGACCAGTGTTGTTTCAATTGATTCAGAAGAGTGATGTTTGAAATATTACAGTGTAAAACAGCTCTTTCTTTCACAATCTCTAATGCACAAGCTGTGTTTTACTAATATCTTTCTGAAATTTAAAATTATACTAATTGAAAAATTGATACTAGTTTGAAATATACCTTCGTGAAGCCCTGCAGATTGCTGGACTCAAACTGTGAAGCTGTACAAAGGATCTTGTTCCCTGTTTTCTTATCATCTCAAACTGGTTTTGAAACATGACATATTACTGCCTCCCTCTGGTCTGGAAGCAAAACAAAAATTCTTAAAGTTTTGATTTTTGATTCCCTGACTTTGTCTGGCAATTTATACATTGTATGGAATCAATCCAGGCTAATTTGATGTACTTTCATATTAAAATTACATCCTGTTCCTGTTCTCAGTCATTTTGGAGTCACTTAGCAGAGACTTTGTTTGTTGAGATGTACTAAAACACTTGTTCACTTTATAATATGTGAAATATTCCTAATATCTCTGTAAATATATTACTGAGGGAGGAGTCAATTCATAGTGTGCTTGAATATGTACTTTGACCAAACTGAACTGTTTTTTAAGCTCATTCTTTTACGTTATCAATAAGGTGTGTTGTGTGTTCAAGATACGTAAGATATCAAATAGACTGCAGAGTGAGGAGTCAACGTGTGTGAGCATGCATGTTTGTCGCCATTATTTTCTTGTCTTTTCTTTCACTTTCATTTTTACAGACTTTCTTCGAGTTTGCATGCGGTCATTTGACATGGTTTGTTGCCTCTTTCAGAACTTCACTTTTCATCTGATAAGGTTACAAAACATTATTGGCTTTTATTTCATTTTTAAGTTTCTTTACTCTTCAATATCCCTCCGTGTTTAAAGAACTAATCTTTGTACTCATCAGTGTAAACATAGTGGCACGTTGTATTAATTGTCCTTGTTCTCTATGAAATCTTTTTGTAAAGCAATTTTAGGAAATTTAAGGAAAGAAGTCGTAACCTTAAGCAGGGCCTGAGTAAGGTTCTGGACATCCATGACTTGAAAAACATGCCACAAATTACATAAAGAAGTGCCTGAAATTACCTTTCAATGCTGTGAAAGCCTTCTCAGTGTGCAGATATATAACTACCAGCTGTTAGTCAGCGTGCCCCTACTGGCCCCAAAAACACAATTTGTTGCTTTTAATAAACCCACAAATCCCACTTAATCTCATGATACGTGTGTCTGTAACATCAGCATAGAGTCAAAACTGCACATCCGAGGTGCAACAGGAAGGCTGACTTTTAATAGCAGCAATTTACTGATATCCATGTAGAGTTTAATCAGGTTCTGTGCAACAATATAAAAATCATTTATATAAAATAACTGAAATTGTTTTAATATGTGCATCTTTAGGCAAACCATGAAACAGTTATTTATAAACAGGAGCGCATTTTTCCCCACAGTTGTGCTTTGATTAATCGCTTTAAACCAGACAGGACATGTATTTCTGCTGCCACGTAACTTTCCAGCCTGTTTACGAGTCTATTGAAAGCTCCGCTCGCATATGACATCCTCTCAGACATTAAAACCCGGATTATTCTAGGAGGACATGAAAGCACTTCGTTACATAATGTAAATATAAACATCGCAGCCACCTTGTGTTCAGATTGGTGCGCGCTGCACGATGTCCCGGATGGTGCTCGCACCGGAAGAGAAGGGGCAGCTCTCCCAGCCATCTTGTGGCAGCATCCAGCGAATTGTTCGCATCAAGCCTCGTAGAATCGGAGGTGAATCCCGCTGAAGGGGCGCCATCATGCCCGGACACCTGCAAGAAGGCTTCGGCTGCGTCGTAACCAACCGGTTCGACCAGTTATTGGACGATGAGTCCGACCCGTTTGAGATCCTGAAAGCTGCCGAAAACAAGAAGAAGGAGGGGGCCGCCGCTGGGTCCACCAAGACCGCGGCTCAAGCCGCCAAGCAGCCGAAGAAGGAGTCACAGAAGGACAGAAAGAACCCGCTGCTGGACAAGAAGGAGGAGTCCCAGGCTCCGGTACCACTGAAGAAAGAAGGTAATCTTTACCCCACTCGCTCGCTCGTGTGCCGTGCATGTTTATTTTCGCCGTATTCGCATCAAGTGTTCATGTGCTGCTCCTGTTAGCTCCGTTAGCTGTTGGTGGTCAAAGAGAAACACAGCGTGAGGTCACCCTCTCACACTGAGGGGTTAGCTAGACAACAAGACATGTCTGCACACGACCACCACAAAGCGCAGGTGTATCCACCTGCAGGGCCCTGTGACTGTGGCAGAGAGATGGTTTCCACTAGTATCCGACAGGACGGTGTAGTGTTTGGTTACTGTCTGGTGGAGGATGCTCATGCACTGACTACGCAGCTCCGGTAGCAGCTGCAGGCTGCAAAGCAAATGCGCAGAATATTTACCAGCGTACCTGAAAAACAAGGAAGACGGTTCTTTATTTTGATTGATGGTTTCCCCTCTGAATAAAGCTCTTTTCAGAAGCATGCTTTACTATTTTGAGTTTACAAATAGCAGCATTAAGTTAATGAATAGAGAGGCCCATTGTTAGCCCGTACTTAATGATAATCGTTGCATGGATAATTTATCAGGAGCCTCAGTAGTTAGTTTGCATTCAATCAGCATGTTACTGTACATAATCTGTTTCCAAACAGTCAGTGCTTTTTTTGAAACAGACACAAATGACCACTTCAAAAAATAAATATGTATATAGAAATAACTGATGGGAACTTTTGACTCCCTTTGTTTTCTTTCCTGTGACTGTCAGGTATCAGGCGGGTGGGTCGAAGACCAGACCAGCAGGGCCAACCTGGTTCTCAGCATCAGGGTGGTCAGGGCGAAGGGCGACCGGGAGACAAGAGGCCAGACCGGAGACCTCCCCGCGAGCGCCGCTTTGAAAAGCCTGCAGAGGAAAAGCCTGAGGGAGGTGGAGAGTTCTCCACAGACAAGTAAGTAGTTGTGATGAACAATGAAGAGTCCGCTGTGTTTGAAGAGATTTAGGTTTCACATAATCTTTAAGTTCATGTGACCTCAATCTAATGTTTGTCTGTGTCTGTGTCAGGCCTTCTGGAGACAGGCCCCCCAGAGGGCGTGGTGGTGGCCGGGGTGGGCGTGGTGGAAGAGGACGAGGCATGGGCCGAGGAGACGGCTTTGACTCCCGTGGAAAACGAGACTTTGACAGACACAGCGGCAGTGACAAATCGTGAGTCAGTCCTGGTATCTGAGACCTTAGCAGACCAGTGAATCTAAAAATAGACGTGGCTACTTAGCAAAGCATCCTATTCTTCAAACCTTATTTATTTATTTATAATCAAAAGAAGCTGTTTTAGCTGTTTAACTGCTAAAGTTTGCCAGGATCTGAGGTGTGTACTATTAAGTGTGGTTAAGTGGTTAGCACGGTATGTTGTGCCTTAAGCTCGTGTTTTCATTGTCATAAAGGCAGCATATGTTTTAACCTGGCTGGATCACCATGGTAACTGATGCTGCACAACTAGCCCATTTGCTTTATGCAATATTAACACACTATTTTGCACAGATTATCGTGCACACTAAAAGAACAGCAGCTATGAACAGTTAGTTCAAATTAGTTCACACTAACCATAGCTAATAGAGCTTGTAATAATAGATTAATTTATCTGCTGGTATTCATCTAAGATAATATTCAGTCAGTAAATTTCATTTACTTTGAGTTGGATGAAAGCAAAGTGATCACTCATCACTCATTTTGGAACAGTATCAGACATAAATGCAATTCATAAGAATAATTTTGAAATATTTTGCAAAAGCTCCTATGTTAGAAATAAAGTGGAGGCATTGAGCATGCACTGAGTAGCACAATTAGTAAAAACTCTTTAATTTTAACAGTCAGCAATTTCCTGCCAGCATTCTTCTGTTGCTGTATTTGCAGCAGCAGTGTTGCCTTTTTGCTGTTACATTTGGTATGTTTTTCATATCTCTGTACTATAACAACTCTCTTGTTAACTGAATTAGGCAGATTGCAATCAGTCTACTTTGTGTGGAACAAGGGGCAACTGAAGCACCAAATGTGTTTTTGTTTCTGTTAAGGAATACTTGTGTTAACAATCAAAATATATATAACTTAATATCTCTGATTGGGTTTGTCAGGCCAGCTTAAGCAAAGTCAGTATGGCTGTGCCGAACTTGCTAGACAGTCTACCCATCAGTTTGCACTATGAACATTTGGGTTTATTTTCTTATATATAGGTCTATTGGCAGTTACACTTTGCATAGAACATTAACATAAGTGTTAAATAACTTTGCAGACTTGAATAATTAGCCTATTTCCTCCCTAGATTATTTAAATTCAGCTAGCTGCTTTTCACTAAATACTTGAGGTCAAGCTTTGATGTTGGTTTCAGAAATACTTTTCATTGTGGTCTTTAAATGTTTTTATAGAGCAGCCATCAGTGTTTGTGTGTGTGTGTCTGTTTGCTCCAGCAATCAGAAAAGTGAGGACAAGCGCAGTGGCAGTGGCTCAAACAATTGGGGCAGCGTGAAGGATGAAGTGAGGTGAGTTTTCAAAAACAGACATGTGGCCTGTTTATCTCAGCAGTGCTGTCTGCAAAATAATGATGCACATCTGAAAACTTGTTACTTACTGTGTGTGGTGTATATGAAGCACCTCTATTTTTGTATTCAGAAGAAGACCACCAGTATTTGAATAGTGTGCGCTACATACTGTGCATTTGGGGTTTTATGCTATGAAGGAAAAACAAAGCAAGTGTGACCGCAAATGTGTTCTGTAATGTTTACAAAACTGTACTATCTTTAAATTATTTTAATAAGTGCACACTGACATTAGATAAAATATAGGCAACACAGTGTGTATTTTTTAGCTAGCTTGGAAAGGCTCCACTTAGAAGCAAAGTTTCAGCTAAAGGTAGTATATTAGTATTGATAAGGTGTGTGTGTGTCTCTGTTCCCAGTGAGGCTGAGCAGACTGTTGCAGCTGAAACAGCCCCAGAGGGTGAGGAAAACGCACCTGCCAGCTCTGAGAACAAGTGAGTTTCCATTTCCTCAGAGATGTTTAGGTTTCAGGTGATATTTAGATGTTCGGTGTGAGAACCTGCCTTACAACTACAGAAAAAGCAATTTGAGGCATCATAATTCTACATCATCAAGCTGTCCTTTGTGGCCAGTGTTTATCTCTGCATGTGCATGTTTGTCACAAAGCTTCAGTGCAAACAGGATAAACATTGTCACCGACCTTTTGGCCTCAGGATTAGAGAGCATGTATAGAGCTAAGAGGATTGGCTGTTTTGAGGTTTAAGGTCCTACATTGTGATGTGCTGGCTTTCCAGGGAGAATGAGGTTGAAGAAGTTAAAAACGAAGGCCCCAAAGAGATGACCCTGGATGAGTGGAAGGCCATGCAGGACAAGGAGCGCACCAAGGTTGAGTTCAACATCCGAAAGCCCAACGAAGGGGCTGACAGCCAGTGGAAGAAAGGATATGTGCTGCACAAGTCCAAGAGTGAAGATGTGAGTTTGGGGATTTATGGTACAAAAAAGGAAACCTTTACCCCCACAAATAACTGCTTTTCACTTTATCCACTGCAGCTGTTTACAGCAGCAAAAAGAAAATCTAGCTGTTTTTTTAAATTAAAGCACACTGACAGCTTGCTAGTTAACAACAAATCCATTTGTTTTTTTCTAACAGAGCAAAAAAATATAAAACAGAAAATGCAGACGGAGCAAACATGAGAAAGTAAAGCAGTGATAAATAAAGCGTGAGAAAATTCTTGAAGGTGTCCATCACAGTTCTTCAGTGCCCAAAGCGATGTGTTAAAAATGTCTGTTGTGTGAGCAAACATCTGAAGAAGCTGCCTGGCAGCAGCAAATGTTTGACTGAAACGATCAATCGGTTATCAAAATAGTTGCAGAGTCATTTTTAACATGCTTTCAAAGCTGACCGCCAAGAACTTTCCAGATTTTTTTTTAGACCTGCTTCAGTAACTCTTGTCTAGTGTTCACATCTTGCATGATGCTGTATCTCAGCAGCTGACCTGACCCTGTGTCCATGAAAAACCTTCTGCTGTCTTTGAATTTCAGAGGCCTGTTGGTGCTTTGATTGACTCCGCAGAGACAGAAGCAGACGCACACACTCTGTACCACAAGGTGCTGCAGCTCTCACACTCCTCTTTCACCCACACAGTCCCTTAAAACATTCAGTGTTAACAATCTGTATAAATCCATCTGTTTAGAAAATGGTGAGCAGTTCAGTGTACCTTATAAATATTGAAATGGCATGTTCATTTTTATCTCAGTGGCTTTGAAGGAAATTAAGGATCTAAAGACAGTGTCGATGTTAAACAACACTAAAAGAAACAGAACACAAATGTTCACTCTGTTAGCATAAAGTTAGTGTTGGTTACTTTGTTAAAGAGAAGTCAATGTCTAACATTGTTTCACCATCTGTTCTTATCAACAGGCCAACCCTGATGAGTCTAGTGACCACCACTTCCGCAAACCAGCCAATGACATCACATCTCAGCTGGAGATCAACTTTGGAGACCTTGGCCGCCCTGGCCGCGGGCGTGGGGGTGCTCGCGGAGGCAGGGGAGGCCGCGGCGGGGGAGGCAGCAGGACGGCACGTGGGGGAGGACGGTCCGAAAAGGTAACAATAGAGGTTGTTTTCGCTGCCAGCGACAAAGGTTTAGTGTCCCTCACACAAAAGATTTAGCTCACTGTCTCTGAACAGGCTGTAAAACCACTGATTTGGAAAACATACAGTGGAACACTGAGGCCCTGAAATAACAGACCAGTGGCCACAAGTGCCATGATACAAAACTCACAGACTGACCTCATGGCAGTGGTACGGTTGATTTGCGTGCCAGCCATGCTTACTTTTGTGAGTTTAGAGTTTGAATAAGTAATAATTAACAGTATTTAACTGTCAAGTACCAAAAGCTTGCGTCAAATTCTTACTCCTTTTGTAAATTATTTTTTTAATCTAGGGCTGCAGCTGAGCAAGTTTTTCGTTTGTTGATTGCGGACAACTCATCTACCAATCAATTTGTTGACTTTTAAGTTCAGCTCTACTTAAATGATATATTTATTGATTTTAAACATTCATTTTTAAATGTTAATTATTTACAGTGTTAGACTGTCAATGTCAGAATATATGTTTACTTGTTGTTTCTTGTCTGAAAACAATGCAATTGGAGCACTGAAAGTGAGATAATAGACTGAAGTTAAAGCAACGAGCCCAGAAAGAGGCTATTAGGCTCCAAGTTAAGAACTAGCCAATAAATATCCGTGGCTTCGGCACTGAATGACACCTTTTCATACACAAGTAGTTTTGATATAGGCACTCCTAACCTTGCCTTTGTTTTTGTTCCTCCAGGCTAGTGGAGTTTCAGTCCCCAATGTGGACGATCCTGAGGCCTTCCCAGCTCTGGCCTAAAGGCTCCTTTTCCACCACCAGCCCACCCATCAGCCCTTCCGGGCCCCTCCTCTACGAGGCTTGCATGCTTACCACATCTTCAAGTATATAAGAAAACAGAGGGAAAAAAAAAGATTTTAAATGACAAAAAAAGACTGTCATCCCATACCACTCACACCACCAGAGGACTAAAATTTTACCTGTTTTAAAGGAGAACAAAAGACAAAAAAGGCGGAAAAAGGACCTCTTGTTACACTGAAGTTTTGTATTTAGGATCATGAAAGCAGGGATGTTTTCATACTTTTTCCTTTTTTTTCAGAGATTATGCATACTTCATTGCTATTTTTTTGTGCTGCTTGAAATTATGCATTTCTGCAATTAGGTTGAAGTGTGTGTATCTCTTCCCCTGAAGCTTTTGTGCTTTTCAGTTCAGTGTTATGGGGTCATCTTAGAAAAGACTTTCTACTGGAGTTTTTCTCCCCAGTAATACACACTGATGTGGTAGTACTACACTACATAGAAAACTTGTACTAAATATCTTAAGTATGGCTTAACATGCATTTAAAGTGTAATTACACTGATCCAGACTACCCATCCCTTTGTGAGGCACCGATTCCGGATGGGTAACAAGACAAAGTGACTTCCTACGAAAGCTTGGTATTTTTCTGCTTGTTGTGCAGTGAAAGCAAATGCCTCTATTCCTTTTTTTTGATAGCTTGCCTTTTTTGTGGACCAGTGGTTAGTAATGCTTTGTATCCCCTGATCCAGATGTGCTACCTGTGTTTTCAGGGTGTCCCAGGGCCCAATGTATATCTTTAGGCTGGTCCTCGTAGGTAATACAGACTGTACTACTTGTAACTTCAGGACCACTAAGCAGATATTTTTTTTGTTTTTTGTTTTTTTGTTAAGGATATGTGTGAGTGTGTGCAACAAAGTGTGCGGTTGAATGTGTGAAATTGACAGCTAGTTACTTAGAATTTAAGTATTCCTCTACCATGAACTTGCTTTTCTCAAACAGTAGACTGCAAGTTCTTATGTCTTTTATGAAGTGATTGTTGAAATCTAGGTGAGAATGATAGACCGTCGACATATCTCGCTCTTATGGTATCTGTAATGTCTTTCAGATCTCAAAGCACTTGATTTTGTCAGCACCAGTCCTCTGAAGATTGTGTCCCCCCCCACCTCTGTAAACCATGTTTGCTGTTTATTTTTATCAGTGCAGCAGCACCAATGCATAATTTGTCTGAAAGAAATGTCAGCTGTCAGTGTGGAACAATCATGAGCTACAGAATGTAATGTAAGCTAATGGTGCTTTCAGCCACCTGTGTCAGCATTTTCCAGTGAGCATTTTCATTTATTGAAGCGGGTATCTTTCCAAATGGGGTGGGGTGAAGGGGGAAGGCGTTATAAATATGATGGAGTGAATTTAAAGCTTTATATGCTATGCTCTGCAAAGACTTACTGGCGATGCACTGATACAGATGGCTGAAGCAGTTTTCTTGTAGGACTGTTTGAGCCACATGACGGTAAAACTTTCTCTGCAAACATCCCTGTTCTAATAAATTGCTTTAGAGGTGTTACCTGTACTCTGCCAGTAGCTGTTGGGTTGTTTAATATCAATAATGTGGTTTCTAAACGTGTAGACAAATGTGCTGGGGACTCTTAATTGCTTTAAACACACTGAGCTATGGTTTCAACATTACAAGGTAATCCCATTGAAACTTCTAAGGGTTTAATTAACACTTATTTTTCAGTTTATTAAGTGCAAAAAGCTAAAAATTATGCAGCCTAATACAGCACACCTGTGATGAATCAGCAAGGTTAGAATGTTGAGGCTTTAGTTTAAAAATAATACACGGATAGATGTCTAGTTTTTAGAATATTGTTATTTATATAAAGTTATTTGACAGAGTGACTTAAACTCGAGTCTACAGCACCACAAGCAGCAACCTCAAAAATGACCATTTAGTTGAGTCAACATCTCTTAACAGGTTCACCCAAAACTGAACATTATTTTCGTCTAAGTAGGACTTAAGCTACTTCATGGCTGCAATATTTGACTCAGTTTAAGCATGAGTATCACTCTTGAACCAGCTGAAACAGCTTAGTTAATATGTACTGGAGCGTTGTATGTAAATGTAACTTCATCTTAACTATTTTTTTTACTCTGAAGTCTGTTCTGTCCGTATTGTAGTACATTTTAAGACCGGACTCTCAGTTTTGTTTCTTACCAAATGTCTAGCTGACAGTGTTGAGGCTGAATGTTGTGAACTCTTTAAGTCAACCTCTGGAAAAAATGCAAAAGTTGTACTCCATTAAATGGTTATAATGTCGACTACAATTGAAAGTAGACGCTGTCAGTCTCACTCTATGCGGTAAAATATAGTCTGTCTTGCGTTTACCTCAAAGCTTAAATCGCTAGCTGGGCATAACGTTAAATTAAGCGAACAATTTGCTAAATATGCCTGAATGTTTGGAGTTTGCAGTTGGTTGAATCAAGATGATGTACTTCCTTCCATTTCCGTTTTCGCCGACGGAACTCTTTATTCCAAAGGTAGGATTGTTGTGCGCATGTGCAGCAGGACTTTCTGGCTTCCGTTTGAACTTTATCGGTACTAAACGATGGCTGAGCTTCATAAGCGTCGACGTGAGCCCGGCGGCAGAAACCTGTCACCTGAAGGAGCATCCTCTGAAACCGTAAGCGGTGACAGCTCCACGGTGTTTCTCAAACTATTCGCTGCAGGGTTTTACGGTGTCAGTTCTTTTTTCATCGTTGTGGTCAACAAAAGCGTCCTCACGAGCTACAGGTAAAGGTACAAAGTGCAAGAAACAGTCAAAGGAAGCTTCTTCTTGGGCCATGGAGCCTCTGTGTGTGAGCAATGATGGCAGAGTTAAGAGGTGATACTTTAAATGAATGGGAGCTGAAACACGGAAGGGTCAAACTGGACAGGCTTAGGTAGACTCCAGTCAAATTGTTATATGAGGAAATGTATCTCCCTTAATCTGTTGGGCGGAGAGGGTGAGTCTTATCACACTTATCACACTGATGGACTGAAGGACTGCTTTCTTTGTAGTGAGTATTAAGAGAAAAAACATTAAAAATCACATGTAGTCAGGATAAAAAAAATTAAGATTCTTGAAATGATCAGTTCCTTCATGAAAATACTCAACTGGCAAGTTAATATCTTGCTTTGGAATTTTTTACGAGGTAACTTAAAAGTAGGTATGTTTTTTTTTTTCAAACCAGACTATGCTAATGGGAACGTTATGTAGGGCTCTCATTTTTATGATAAAATTGGATTTTAAGTAAATATACTTTTAATTAAAATTTAACACAGGCCAAAAATATCACGCTGTGTACCATGTATTTAACTGCATGATGTCACCAAAGGAAGTGAACCAGAGAACAACCTACTGCATATTTGCATTAATGACTGCTTTTACTCATTTGTAACATTTACAGATTTCCATCATCAACATGTGTTGGAATCGGCCAAGTGAGTATCTGTCTAAGTTAAGTCACAGATGCTCCTCTTCACCTGTAATGAGTTTGATAAACTGAATGTCCCTGCTTCAATAACTCTGCAGATGCTGGCTACAATCATAGTTTTAAAGACTGGGAAGGTGCTGGGTGTGATCTCGTTTCCAGACATGAATATGAGCACACCACGCAAGGTGAGACTGTGTGAAAAGTTCTCTCACTTGGACACAAATACGTGATAATAGGAAGAACCTCTTGTAAATGTTTTACATTTCATATGTTTGTGTGTCCTTCCAGATGTTTCCACTGCCTCTGTTGTATGCTGGGAATCAAATATCAGGGCTGTTCGGGACACAACGACTCAAGTCAGAACTTGTTATCTATTCATTGGCATATTATAATATGATATGAAACATGATTTTATCGATGTTAAAGAGAGCAAAATGTATCGTGTTTCCCTTTCTCCTAGCCTGCCAATGTTCACAGTTTTGAGGAGGTTTGCAATTTTTCTTACTATGGTGTTTGAGGGATTCTTGCTGAAGTAAGTAAAACTTTTCATCTCTTCAGCACAGTTTCACAAATGTTCTCCACCTGCAAATGAGTGATTTCAATAACTTTGACCTATTTCCTCTCAACAGAAAAACGTTCTCTACGTCAGTTAAAATGACAGTGTTTACCATGATTTTTGGTGCTTTTATTGCTGCCAGGTAAGAGGGCCACATACTCGAACATATACTGACATTACCCAACTGACAAGCAGTGTGTGTGTGGACATGCAGCTAACTCTTTGACATGTTATGTGTTTCCTAGCGCTGATTTGGCTTTTGACCTTGAAGGATACATATTCATAATGCTGAACAATATTCTAACAGCAGCTAACGGGGCATATGTGAAGCAGAAGCTCGAATCCAAGGTAAGCAGGCCCACTTATTGTAAAACCTCACTGTGTGCAGTGTTTCTTATCTGCATCATTTCATAAGGATTGTGCCATATGCTACTGTTTCCATAGGAGCTGGGCAAATATGGGCTCCTCTACTACAATGCTTTATTTATGATTTTACCCACTATGGCATATGCCTATCACTCAGGGGACTTGCAAATGGTGAGCTTTTATTTTTAACACAAACTGTTTTTTAATATTATAGTGTCTAACAACTAGTGTTAGTGCTGAGAATCTCCTGTGTGTGTGCCTGTGTGTGTGTGTGTGTTTGAGTGCAGGCATTGGAGTATAATGGATGGTCTGATCTGCTGTTTGTTGTGCAGTTTGTGCTCTCCTGTGTCATGGGGTAAAAACTCTAGATCCATCATTTGTTAAAAGATAATATCCCACACAGCTGCTCTTGTCTGACCCTTCTTCTATATGTTGTACAGCTTCATTTTAATGTACTCCATCTTGCTGTGCACTCAGTACAACTCAGCACTCACCACCTCCATTGTGGGCTGTATTAAGGTAAGTCATTACGCACTGGATCCACTCTCTGCAGGCTGATAAGTGTCATGAATACAGATGTGTGCAGTGGCTCTGTCTGTGATTCCTGCAGAATATCCTTGTGACCTACTTTGGAATGGTGTTTGGTGGCGATTACATATTCACTTGGACTAACTTCATCGGGCTAAACATCAGGTAAGCAAAACTCTGTCTGACCTTTGCTGTTGCAGAGTTGGTGTTGTCTAGTCTGGGAACAGATTTTGTCATGTTTGTGTCCTGCAGCATTGCTGGGAGCCTGGTGTACTCCTATATCACCTTCACACAGGAGCAAACAAGTAAGAACAGTTCAACTAATGTGAATCAAACCTTAAAATTTTTACATCAGCTTTACAAGTACAGAACAAACTGTAATATATGTGCAAATTGAATATGCTTCAGGTTACTGAAATATTTTGCATCACTTTTAACAGAAAAGGCATAAACTACAGAGGGCCAACCCTACATTGATGAACTATACACGTCCAATACACATCTCATGTTGTCTGTATACTGTATGTGGAGACATCTTTTTATAAACCATGTTGTTCAAATGCTACACAAACGTGTTTTTTTTTTAATATTTTGTCATCACATTTATGCTGCAATCATAAAGGTTGTTTTTAAACAGTTATTTGCTTTAAAGTGTCCTAAAGGGGGATTTCATTATTTCTTAACTTGGGTCCTTATTGATTTTTTTGGTGTGAGACAGTTGGTACTCACCAGAAGTTGTGTAATTGCTCCACTAGATCGCCTCAGAGGGAGCAGTGTAATGGCTGCAATGCAATCCCTTGGGGCAACTACAACCGTCTTTACTACGTCAATGCTCTTTTTTTGCCACTCACAGGCTGCAGTTGCTATTTTAAGTTTCAGACAATATTGAACATTATTTTTGCTGTATTCATGCACAATACAACAACTCAGACTCATTAATACATTTATTAAATATAGCCAATGTTATTCCATTCATAGCCAGTCTTGGAATACACCTTGTTTTTATTCACGTTGTCATTTACAGAGAAAAAAAAAAACAGGACATCATCTTAACAAAGGGAAAGAAAAGACTACATGGATCAACATTATTTGAGACAAACTTATCTAATCTGTGAATGCAAGTTCAAAGCTGGAGTACAAAGTAAAACACTTAAGCATTAAGTTGAACAGCTACTGTACCAAAACATGTGAAGGTCTTCCAACTCACACCCATGTCAGCCTGGTCTGCTAAACAGCTGGAAATCCACTGCTCTGAGGCCACTTACTGAACAGACAGTACAGGTTTGAACTCAAGCTCTTTGAGACAGAACAGGTTTTATTTAACTGAAGGCAAGCAGCACACTCAACCACAAAGTGGGGCTTTTTTAAAAAAAAAATGCACAAAAGATGTGGCTCTTCAAAACAAACATATCAGAGTCACACAGAAATTGGAAGTGCTGCCAAAAGGAGAGGGGAAAAGGAATGGCTACTGTTTCATTACATCCATCTCAGAGCAACACAGGCCAAAGATTTCTCAACAAAAAGCACAGCCTACAAGGCAGGCTAGAAAAAAAAAAGAGATGAACAGACAGTTATAAAAATGTACCAACTGCTTAAGGTAAGAAATCTATACAAACTTTACATTAAAAATCACGGACATTCTGTCTAGTAAAAACAAAGCGTTGAGCAAAGCACTGACCATGACAATCCAAAAATACAGAGATCTTCTACATGATGAGTTATAATACAGGACATCACTGATGTCAGCTGCTTTACACAAACAAACCTGCGGGGGGACTAACCCATTGGTTTATTTATCAGAATCAAACAGACAGCCATGATAGAGGCCAGAGCGGGATCAAGAGTGAGTGAAGGAGTGAAAATGTAATTCTGCTGGGTTTCGACAACACTCCTTTTCAACAAAGATGAGAAACATACAATCAAAGTGCAACTAAAGAGGGCTGGCGAGAGTACAAGCCTCACACATTATCTTGTGTTTGTCTTCTTTGCCTCTTTTGGACAATTTAAGCACAAAAATCGTTTAAAACATGTCCCGTTTCACCAAACGGTTAAATAGCTTGAAAAGCAACTACCCATCATAGTTTTATTTTGTTAAAAAATATAAATATCTCTTGTGTAAAAAAATATCACGGGTGTTTTATTTTCTTTGAGTACAAATAGAAAAAAGGAAATTCTTGGCAAATTTTTGTCAGTCAGTCTCCAGAAAGGGAATAAAGACGATGGGTAGAAGATGTTTTGTTGGACATGATGGAGCTGTGGTACTTTGGGATGAGCTTTGCAGGCAAGTCAATACATGGATGGGTTGGAGAGACAGAAAGAAGGACCAGCTGCAGTTTGGGTGGCTGTGTTCTTCAAGGTGTGATTTCAGTGACTTTTGACCTTATCAAAGTGTGAGTCTTTGCTCTCAGGAGACGACGGCTCACAAGCTCAGAGGGGCTCATCCTCCTCATGGCCCCTTACCTCTGTCCAGAAGAGTGGAAGCAGGGACACTTTTTCACCCCCAGTTTAACACCAATTAGTCTTCATCACTGAGCCGTGGATCCTTCAGTTCTCCTGCGTTCTGGTGGGTTCTACCTCACTTTGGCTCAATGGTTCTGCCTCCGTTCTGCATCTCTTGGCCGGCCTTTCAGTTGCTGTGTCTCTGTGGTCCATGGAAGGCTCCAGAGAACCATTTTGGTCATGGCTGGGCGCACTAATTTGGCTGCAGCCATTGGAGTTATTGTCTGGAATGGGAGGAGGAGCTTCCACCACTGGATGGGAGGGACCATTGGACTGAATGGATTCAGGTTTGACTTGATTAGCAGGGGGCAGCTGAGCACCGTCCACTGGGTGACTTGAATTGTGGCTAGCAATACCTGCCATAGAACAGTGAAAAGTTACTTTTTAGAAACAAATACAGATCTAAAAACCTGGTCGAAAGGAAAACTAAACTGACTACTAAATATCATTGGCGTATAAAAAGATTTTAAAAAAACTTTAAGATGGTGCTCTGGCACACACACAATAATGTTTTCATCTCATTTAAAATCTAATAAATCTAATAATAATAATAATGGATTTTATTTATAACGCACTTTACATTTGTGGGCAAATCTCAAAGTGCACTAAATCTGGGTGCACAAAAGTGCACAAATCTGGGATTTTTAGGCAGAAAGGACGTTCACTATGCCAGAATGAAGTACAAGTGAAGTTTAAGACAACTGTGCATCAGTAGGTCTATCAGAAAAAAAAAGTGTAATCTGAATACATTTTTGTTAATTTGTTCATATTTTAAAATTAAGAGCACTGTTTCTTATGTGTGTGTACACTTAGCAGCTCACCGTTCTGACTGCTACTGTCTTCCCTCTCTGAATGGCTGGCACTGCTGCTGGAGGTGGTGGGAGGAGGTGAAGCTGCCCTGCTCGACGTAACGCTCTCTGTCTCGTCAAGTAATCTGTCCATGTAGTCTCTGATGACACACAGCAGCATACGAGCCTTTACAAACAAACCCTGATATGGTTTAAAATACTAGCCAGGTGTATTTAGTGTAATCTGCACATTTTCTCAACCGTACAGTGATTACACAGTTGGATCTTGCAAAGGTGTAATAATGTATCTTGATTTGTAACATTTCATACACGCTTCTTGCTGCTTTATCTGTAGCCAATGTCAACAGCTTGCTTTGGAACAATGAGGTGCTGTGGTAGTTCAGTGGTATCAACGGTTTGTTGCTACATCCATAAAGTGATGAATAGAGAAGTCATTTAAACTGAGTTCATATAAACAGCTTTTAGTATCAAAAAATATACTTTT
>JAPZDY010000004.1:6735294-6751292 GCA_029783645.1 Ctenochaetus hawaiiensis | reverse complement strand
GCACATACTACTATTTTTAAGTTTAATGCCAAACTTATAACTAAGACATCTTTCTTAGTGCACTAAATAAAGCTGAATAATTTGTGGAATATTTTGATGATCTAAAGTTCATAAAGAACCAAAGTCCCTGTTTAATTAAACTCCTTGAGTTAATCAGTAGTTGGTGATGATGCTGTGCTGGAGCATGTTAGTCATAAAAATTTAAGTAATCCTTTAGCACAGAGATGATTATTTAAAATGTAAGATGAGATGTATAATACACTTCAATGTAAGGGAATAGGGATTGCACAATATAAAAAAGGCAACAAATGTTTTTGTCTACCAAATGCCACTAAAAAACAAGCTCATTTTACAGTTTATGAATTCTAAAGTGACACTAGAAAAAAATGACCTGCCTTTACTTCATAATACCATTAAAAACCGAAATCAGCTTGCGTTTTGTATAGCAGTATGCACTCTCCTCGGTGAAAGATACATTTATAAAGCAATCTAAATTTTTTATCACAATTATGTTGAGTGCTTTGTGTGCCCAGCCAGTAACAAAGTGAATGCTATCTTACCCAACTGATAGGTGTTCTCCATTGTTACAGCCAGCCGTGCGTTGTCATCATGATGTCCTAGTTCATCTATGCATGACACGGTACTTATAGAGCTGAAAGTCATGATCCAATTGAAGAAGTTACCAGGAAGAAGGCCATGGTAGCCAAAATTCACACTTCTTGACCAACTTCCACAAATCAGATAATTAATGAGAGCTGACAGTGACTTCTAAACCATACATACTGTTTTGGGAATGTTTTCTAAATCAGTCATAACCTTTGCCGCTTGAAGCCAGAGATAATAATATAGATGAAAAAGAGGATGAAAGATGGAAACTATTAGCGATGTTGACTCACTCCTTGGTCCTGCCAGTTGTTTCTTTGCCTCTGACTCCATGGCTTCCCTCTGAGGGTGCCTTACCTGTCCTCTTCTCTCTTCTTTGGGATTTGTCTTTAAGCAGATCAGACATCCCAGCTTCCTTCTCTTTCAACTTGTCTTCACAGGAGCTGGAAATATTAAGTTGTTAGCCTCATTAGTTAGCTAATTAGTTAGATTCAGCAGTACACAGTAGCTACCTCCAACATTTAAAAATATACAGTATAAAACACACAAAAAAGAGGGACTTATGAAAAGAAAATACTTGAATACGGAGAAGGTAAAATTATTCAAACATTCCCACGCTAGCCTTTCTGGTTAGCGTGCTAGCTGTGGTTTATAAACCAACGTTGCCTTAGGTAAGTCTGAACAATAACGTTATCTTTTTATACATTATGTCCAGTTAAGTAGGTCATACAGACACATAACTGAAGGGAATTTAACACGTTTTTACCGATTTCAGGGCCTCTTGTACCGAGCAAAACGAGGCAGCCAAGTGAAGCTTGGTGTTGTCATAGCAACTCCATGCACGAGCGCTTCCTGCTGAGGTGTTCGAACAACAGTTCACTGCTTTTACTGGTGGCATTACAAAGAAAATAGGGTAGGTTAAAGTCCTGTATCTTATCATAGAGTCATTACATTATCATTATTATCATTACATGGCTGCAGAAGTATTTAAGCAGTAGACCATGAAGGAACTCAGTGGTCTGTTCATACTATTGTACCCTACTGTAGCAGGTGAATCACTTTGATACATCACTTTCCAACAACAGTGATGTACTGACGCTGAGCGGCAGTGGAAATTTTTGCAAATAGGAACAAGCTGGTGAAGGACCCCTTCCTAGAATAGGAAAGGAGTTTAAAATGCACTTTCTACCCTGTGTGTATACAATATTACTATATTTTTTTTAAGAAGAACTAAAGTCAAAATCAAATTATGATCTCATCAAATAAGGGAATTTAATCTTTTACTTTGTTTCATTGTTAATGTTTTTTCTTTAGTGCCGATGCTGTGTCTGCCCACTGTCCCCCACAGTATACTTGTATATCCCTGAACAAATGAGAAGGAGATACTGTAAGCGTCTCATATTTCCTCTTCTTTATTACCAAGTAAAACAGGTATGACATTATATTGATTTTTTCATATATTTACTTTCAAAATCTTTGGATGGGAAATTTACATGAAATGTTTGCATATTCTGTGTCTAATGCAGTGAAAGAAACACAGCCAAAAAGTTGTAGAAAAAATAAACTGACAGAAATCCTCCATTATAGAACATAGCATATGCTCAAAAATAAGGCAAAGTAAAAACGTAAGCTTTTTTTTAACAGAAACAGTATGAACTGTTATTCCTCATTACCTGAAAAAAAAACATTTTCTTTTTTTCTTTTTCTGGGAACTAAATGTAATGTTAAACCCAGGCCCAAACTGAGTCAACACATTAAAACATTCTACAAATGTGATGTTCAAACACATATTAGCATGTTTACATGTGAAATGAAGCAATAAGCTGTTGTATTAATGAAATTTTCAAATGTGTTTTGTGTGCAGGTCAAACACAGGAGAATGTCAAACACCTATTTCAGATGCATGGAATGGGAATATCAATGAGTACATGCCAAATTTACCGACAGTGGTTTTCTGAAGGTGCAACAACAGCAAAACAGAGATTTGAGGTTTAAGTGAAGGCAAAATTTCTCCTCTCATAGCACAATTATACAATAACACACAAATTGTGACCTTATTGAAATGGATAAGGTGGTATTGCATTGATAAGACTGATGATGGACAAATGCAGATTTCATGCGGCACCGTTTGGAGTTATTCAGCAACAGTAACACTTTTTTTTGTACAAGAAACCCACATGTAAAACAATAGACTGACAGTGGTAGTGGTATTGTTACAGAGAACCTAATGCATTATGAGTGCTGACATCAATAAACCAAGAGACAATTACAGACACATCCATATGCCCAGAGAAATAGTTGAAACATAGCTTTCTATGTACACTTTTTACACTTAAGTTTTTAAATATTGCTATTAGAAAATGATAGAACATTTATTCAGCACGGTGGAAAAGGAAGAAAGTAAAACAGGACACAGGGAATAGTGCTGTCTTCTAGAAAGACATTTTGTTATTCTGTGATGGCCCCAAAAATACTCATCAAGACTTCTATCAAAGATCATGGTCAAAAGAATTGGCCAAGTTTTTAAGCAGCATCAAAGGCAACTCCTACAATCTTCCGCCCAGGTCCTGTCTACATTTCTCCTGAAACTTAAAGCTCCTTTTCACCACCATATGGCACTCACATCTAGTTCTGTATGTGTCTCATTTCTTAAGGCCCTTTCAAACACAACTTCTCCCTCATTAACAGAATAAATTAACCGAACTGACCCAGTGGAAGTAGCAGCTTCTGTTAGTCACACAAGTATCACCCTATTGTTATAAAAGTTGACCACTCACACACCACCAAAAAATATCACTTAAGTCCTGTGATGTGGGAAATTTGATGTATCTTAGCATAGTATATGCCCATCATGGTGATGTAAAGATTTTGTTCTGCAGCAGGTTTCAATGCTGTAGCTGATTTACTGAAAGTTTTCATTCTGCTTATAGACCCGTTAACAGCACAATACCATCAGAGTAGCTGTAAAGGCTGCTTGTGTAAAAATATAGCATTACATTTATGTGCTTCCATCCAGATCGCAAGAAGGGACATTTTGGGCACCGAAACAAGTTTTTTTGCAAGCACATAAATCATTTATTAGCCCTCAAAAATAACAAACAAAAATCTGTTGCTTTCTTTTTACATCTTTGCCTCAATTAATTATCATTTGGTAAGTAGAGGGTAGATCATTAAAATGGTAGGCTATGCAGTAACAGCTGCTAGACACACAAATTAAAAAATACTTTATACAACTTTGGTTTATTATTTGCCGAATTCATTAACCTCTTTGAAATTCAGTTTGTGCTCTTCCTTACTTGCTAGCCACTGTAGTCCCCGTAGTGCATGCACTGAGAGCACCTGCCCTCCTTTCACCTGCAGTCTTGTGCAGTCCACGTTACTAGCTAGCTATATCTGCCAGTAATGCTGTAAGGCATTGCAATCATTAATGTAGTCCCTTCAAAAAAGTGAAAGTGGTCCTGCTTTTTTATGAATGAATTTATTTATTTATTTATTTAGCCTCTTGGATATTTCAGAACTTGGGAAATACCTTTCAGTCTCGACGAGCTCTGGCTTTAGAGCAGCTAATTTTCACTAACTGCTAAATTTAAAATCTGGTCTTTGCTGGTGAGCAGAAAGTAAACATTGAGTTTGTAGTAGATTTATCAGACCTCTTTTTGCTGCTAACAGCAGCTTGCTGCTATGAGAACTGAGTGAATCAAATCAGTAATGTTGCAGGCTGGAAGACCAAAACAATTAACTAAACAATGCGATATGGGTGATAATGGATCTGTGGATTTGTCACTACAAGCAACCTTTTTCACATAAGAGTAATAATGTGATCCATTGTTAATATGAAAAAATCAATTATATTTACTTCACAACTTAAATTAAAATCTTGCATTTAAATCTGAGATAAGGCAAATGAGTTGAGCTTGGTAAAAATGGTCATTATTATTAACATAATTGCAAACCAACACATTTAATAAGTCTAAAATAGATTTCTCTCTTCTCCAATGAAAGCATTCTTTTTATGATGATCATTTTTCTACAAAATATAATTTATGTACTTGCAAACAAAGTTCACAATTCCCAATCATGTGACTCTGACTGAGGCACAAATATAATTCCATATAAAAAGCACCTTCAGAATAAGAGCATTGATGTTTGTCCAGCTCTGCGGGTCATTTTGAACTGTGAACTGAATAATCACCTTTAATTACAAGACTGACAGAATGGGCTGTGACACTTCAGAGGCAGTCTACACAGAATCTTTGATTCTGCATGGACAACAATAAAAATCGGTCACACATGGTTGAAAAAAGGGCTGATCTGAGGTGGCAGTGTAAATCAGATATTACCATGTAACCTATATCTTATTGGAATACAACTGCAAAGCAACCCTAAACTACACTTAGTTTTTGATGTTTTGCTTTGTTTTGTTTTTTTTACTTTTTCCATTCTTTTCCACCTTGTTTTAGATTGTTTTCATGTTATATAATCTATTCACATTATCTTTTACAGTGCATTTGCAATGACAACCAGTCAGACAAAAGAAATGGTAAAGAATAAGGCTGTATGAATCCACAATTATGTCAACGAGAACAAAAAAATCACGGTTTTCTTATTTTTTACTCCATTTAAGCCCAGAAGTGTTCCAAGTGCACAAAACTAACAATTTGTATTTACTTGCATAAACTCAGCAGCATTCAGTCTACTGAATAGATGTCATGAAGTCAAATATCATCTGTGTGTGTGTGTGTGTGTTGTTTTCTGTTATTCTGTCCTAACCATTATTTCTAATGGTTGCTGAAGTTGAAGTTAATGTTTTAAATGCACTAAACATGGGATGGATCCATAGTCTTCACAGTCAAACAGCCATTGATTCTTTTGGTACCGTTCACAAACAGGTCCACTAATTATCCGCCAAATATTTCCCTGTGAAGCAAAAAGAAACATGTCAGAGAGCCAACGAGTTCAGCCCTGAGAGTCTCTGAGCATCTAGGTGACTGAACCAAAGAGCAAACCAATGAGGTCACAAACTTTCCTGACACTTGAACTGACCTGCAGCAAACCTCTTCTTGATTAGCGATAGCCGGTAGCCGGTCCCAACCAGCTGGATGTCACACCCTGACAGAGTGCTCCCCTCACTGGTGAACTGGACTGCCAGCTGGGAGGGTCTACAGGGACCCTCTGTCATCTGGAACCTGCCCAGAAGAGCCCCTACTCCTGTGGGACAAAGATGTACTATTGACTTTTCACTACTGATTTTTACATTTCTTTACTCTCTGAAATTGTACACTGGTGTGTATTGTGTGTTGTGTGTATGCGGTGTGTATGATTTAATGGCATCTAGCAGTGAAGGTGTAGACTGCATCCTACTAAATATCCCTCACTCTCCCTCCCCTTCCAAGCATGTAGGAGAACCTATGGTGGCCACAAAACTCTCTTGGCCCTCTTTAGATCCAGTGTTTGCTTTGGTTCTCTTTGTTTTAAGCTACTGTAAAAACATGGAGGCGCAACATTACAGACTCCATGGAAGAGGACCCGCAATCTCTTTGAATATGAATATAAATACTTCTAGTAGTACTACTGAGGTAATTAAAACACAGTGATTCTTATTTTCAGGTGATCATACACTAATGAAAACATACTTATGAATATTTAATACAATTTCTGCTATATTCTAGAAATAAAGCCCCCTAAATGCTACACAGCTTTAAAAGAATGAAACTTCTAAATTAAAACTTCAAATTTAATGAGACTGGTTGATTATGTGAGAACATAACAAAAAGTAACCCTTACCTCCATTTTCAGATCTGTGAGAGAGGCTGGGGATTTTCCACTGTATTGTCTGCTGCTCTGGATTCCTTAATGAGAGAATAATTCTACATTATTGTGGACATTTTGCTGTTTGATAGGAAGTAAAACTTATACAGTAAAACTTCATTTTTAAAAGTTCTCATTATACATCAAGACTCAAAAAGTTTACGATACAGTTACCCATATTTTTGGTGAAGCATTGGCCATTGAGCCAGTATCTTTATTCACTTTAAATTATATATATATATATACTTATCTCCTATGGGTAAAGAGATGCTAAACAGAGCACAAACATGAGATAATGTTTGTTTTTTTTTAACTTACAACATAGAATCAAAATACTCCATTATTTTGATGGAGGGGTAGGAAATGGTGGTTGGTTGGCCCTGAGCCCCCAAAGCTAGGCTCAAATGTAAGGGTGCCTTACCAGGTTGCAGGGGGGATCATGGCCTGGAGTTTGGCCATTCCTCCATCCACAGGAACCAAGAAGTGGATGTCATGCAGTGGCACAGGGGAAGCCATGGCCTCCATGTTGTATTTGTAGTCTATTCGAAGGTCTGTGTTATTGGCATCGCCTCGCCAACTCACGGCCAGGTTCAGAGGAGTGGACTGGATCCCCGCTGCTGACACCTGAGGCACACACACGTGCAAGACAGTGAGATTTACATGGATACAAGAGTTAGATTGACCCACAATAGATACAGAGACAAATAGATATGTGATACCTGATATTTGATCATGTCCACATTGTAGTATGTAGCCTGAGGCTTCTGCTCGGCCACTTTTTTCAGGTGGCTCATCAGGTTTGGCATGTTCACCCAAAACTCCTTGGTGTCAACACTGTCTGTTGTGGGTTCACTGAGGGATGGAAGGTAAGCATTTATTTCAGACAGTCTCAATAAAAAGTTATCAAATTTACTGTGTGAACACCATAATTTGATACCTATGTTTGTATTCAATAACAGCAGACACAGATACACTTTTGTGTGTGTGTGTGTGTGTTGTTCTGTGGTGTTGCTCTCACCAGCAGAGCAGCTGAGGATTTGGGAGGACCTGCTCCAGTCGGTTGTAGTTGCTGATGCTAAAAGTGAGGATAGGTTGAGTTGGGTGGCTGGAAAAATGTCTGGTTATTCCCGCAGGGAAGGACAGCACCATCTCCCCTGTGATCTTCACCACACATCTGGGATGGAGGGAGAGTTAGTCAATTTATAGCTGCCAGGGATGTATTTTTACTTTATTTTGGCCTATAAAAAGAGACTCACAAGTTGTTCATCTTGCTACTCAGTACAAAATTAGAAAGCAGTCTGTGTTCCTCCATTTCTGATTATCACCAATAAATCAATCCATTAATTATATTGTTTTTTTGCCCTGCAGAAAACAGAGAAATGTGGGCCTACTTGCTGGGGTCTGCGCCTTTAAAGTAAGCGTTGATGGTTTCTGTGAAGGCAGCCGCCACTGGCAAAGTGTCCTGTGGTCCCATGGTAAGAGGACTGGGTCCTCTGGAGCATCCTGGTGAAAATAAACCCAGAAAACGCTTTAAAATCTACAATTAAACTATATCAGTCCTCTTAGGATTGTTTTTTGTGAGCTCAAATGTTCAGCCCAGGTACGCAGAGGACAGGGGAGCAGTAACAAAGAAAAACAAACACACAAAGCTGAAACCACCCAACTAGAAATTCTACATGTGAGCAGGATGGATGGGCAGCTTTATTCTGGCTGGTGAACGTGAGTGTGCACAGGACTGCAGGTGGAAGGAGGGCAGGTGCTCTCAGTGCATGCACTACTGGGACTATAGTGGCACTCTGGCTCAACTCACCTTCAAAAGCTAAATAAAACCTGCCGTGGTCAAACCATACCAGAGGGTGTGAGGCCTCTGAGTGAGCAGAGACATGAGGAGAAGAGAATGATGGAGAGGGACAAGACAGTAAGGCAAGCACATGATGACATACAACAGACGGACACTGAGATATGAGGCTGAAGAGAAATAAGTGGGAAAAGAAGATTTGCAGGCAGTGTACCTGTGGTGGACATGTTAAGGTCCTTTCCTAAGGTTGGAGTGGATGCTGCACTCTGTATGGTGATGGAGGAGATGGAGGAGGAGCTCTCAGCTCGGGCCAGCGGGGCGAAGGGTGGAGGGCTGCCTGAAACTGGTGGACTGAAGGGCCGAGACTAGGGACAGTATACAAAAAATAAAAGTTAAAAGTTAAAAAACATAATCTGAAAATGACAAAAAAAGACAAATAATTCCTTTAATTAAGGAAAATACTGACTTATATACCGATTTATTAGACATTTTTATTTAAAAATCAGATTTAACAGTGATGGTAAACAGAGTCAGAGAAATGGAAGGACACTTCGTATGTACCAGGTCTGAGATTGGTTTCCCTGGGGGCAGCTTTGGCCGTGAGGACGGTCGAGGAGGAGGAGGCGGAGGGACTGGACTGCCTCGAGACTGAGGCGTGGCAGGACGAGCTGGAGACGAGGGGCCTGCGGCAAACACCAGTGTCTGTGGTCAGCAAAGCCTTCATTTCATTCAACATCAGCACCAACATTTTTTACTCCTGTCATCTGCACAGAGCGATGCTGAATGCTGACGGACTCAGATGGTAACGTGATAATTATTTAGTTCTTGCTGTAATATTTTGTGATTTCAACATATTAAATTATTTCAACAAATTAAAATAAGTCACCTCTCATTTCTATTAACAGGATCTATCTGTCTATCTATTGATTTTAGGTTAGTCTTTCTTCTTTTAAAAAATAAAACAACTGGAGCCCCTTTGTCAGTGCTTACTTGGCGTCATGAAAGAAGTATGTTTTCTTGCACATAAATTGCAGAGGATTGTGAATACAGAGCCTGTTATTTTACAACAATACCACTAGATGGCAGTTAGAGGCCCATATAAATCGAATAAGCACATGATACTGGCATGTTCATTTATTTTAAGTATGGCAGATGATCAAGGTCTTTTAATTTTTTTTCTACAAAATAAGTGTCTTTGCTTTGTACTTGTTCAGACTGTAGTGAGCTTGGACTGTATCAAGGCAATACAATATACAAGAGAGTTTTTTAGGAGTTTCAAAAGTACAGGCTCTCCTCTTTGACTTGGAATCAAACACTCCTCTCAGTGTTTGATATGGAGATGCTATACTACAACATGAATGTAGTGCACAACAGAACAAAAATATTTGGGGGGTAAACATGGAAGATGGTGCTGAGTGTCAAACATAAACAGATCACAAAGATGTGTCTGTGTCATTTTTTGTGGCACTGGTGGCAGTGTCTCACTTCTTGGCCTTTGTAAACACTATGAAAGAGAGCAGAGTACTCACTGCTGCCTGAGTACGGTCCTGGGGAAGACATTATAGACCTGTAGGTGGTTGGAGGGAGAGGAGGCGGCGAGCCCCTGAAGCACGGCGTCAGCTCTCTGGGTGAACCCACAAAGTCTTGGATATTATCTCTCAGGAATGCTCCCTCTGGAGTCCTCTTTCCCCCCACACCCCCAAGGACCAGAGGGGATGTGACCCCCACCCTAGGAGATCTCCGCTCTGCTGGCAGAGGGGGCACGGGGCTGATGGGTGCAGGGGACGAAGAGTATTCTGCAAACTGCAGCACCTCCTCATCGATCGCATCATCGTCAAGGCATATAGGAGGCGAATTGGAGGGGGAGAAGTCGGGAGGCAGAGGAGGGGCTGGTTCATCTGGGGGAGGTGGTCCGAGCACGATAGAAGGGGGTGAGTCTGGTGGGGTGAAAGGAGGAGGAGACCCGGGAGAATATGGTGGAGGTGACGGTGGGGGCTCGTTTGGCGGCGGACCTGGAGAGAGGCAAGGGGTGGAGGGGGTGGACGAGGGCGTGTCTGGGGGAGGAGAGTCCGGTGGAGGAGGGGGAGCGGGTTCATCGGGCGGTGGGGGTCTGTCCTCAGTGAAAGTAACCCATCTGGGAGACACTGTGTCCTCACTGGTGCGGGGGCTGTCCATGGGGCCAAACACATCGTCCAGGTCAGGGGCAGGGGATCCTCTGTAAGAGGCGGGGGACAGGACGTTCAGGTAGATGGGGGCCGAGCTGCGAGCTGCCCTTCCATTTGGTAGATCAGCTGCAAAGGATTTGAGAAGACATTTAGATCAAAGCTGTCATGGAATTAAAGTGCGTGGTGACGTAAAACTGCTCTTTTTTGAGCTAAATTTACCAGCAAAGTCTGAAGGATAGCCATAAAGACTTCTGGATGGAATGTTTTTTGGAGGAAGCGGAGGAGGAGCTGCAACAAAGACGACACTTAAGGTCAGTTCAGCATGACAGATAGTAATTTTTTTAAAACATATTGATGTTCGTCCCACAGCAAAACTGAAGTAAGGTTCCCTCATTCCAGCTCACCTCCTGTAGGGAAACTTCTGCTCAGCTGTGATTCGCACTGGGGTCTCGAGTCTCCCCAGACTTCTGTAGGGACCACTGAGATTGAAAAAAGAAATTATTAGTGTCACCTCTGTAACATGGCATGCTTTCTGTGAATTCATATCATGCAATACCAACAGGGGACAGACCATCGTATCTGGCATATTTGGTCTCTGAAGGCAGCCCAAAGAAGGCAGGAACGTTCTGTGTCAGCCTGTCACTGCAAGAGAAATACAGCAATCAAAAACAGCTCCTGCTTTTTCTAGTTCCTGCTCCACTGTTATTCTGTGCACATCTGTGGCAGCACCAATTCAATATACAGTGTGTAAGAGGGTATTTGGTTCAGTCAGTGGTCAGAGTTGCTAAAAGGCTGACAGACCTCGGTGTCTCAGGTGCAGGGCTGGGTGTAGGGGTGGAGCGTCTGGGTCGAGCAATCTCTTCACCTGTGAGAAACACAATGAAAACTCAGCTGTTGCACTTTTTCACTTGTATTTAAACAAATTCCCATCACCAAAAGCTGATTTTCAGCCCCTCTAGTGGTTCTAGGGAGAGCAATGTTGGTATGTTGATTGGTCTGAAACTTAGATACCGACAGAAAAATCTAAACAACTATAAGATGGATTTCAACAAAATATTATGCAAACACTCGTTTTACCCTCAGATTGATTGCAATCACTCTGATTATCCTTTAAATCTTTCATGGATATTCATCATCAGGTCAAAATGTCATTTTTAAGTACTTTAAATTGTGACAAAACATGCAAAACCAGTCACATTTCCATCAGCCTTGGTTGTACTTTCTATTTAGCACTGTTTAAATATTAGCATGCTAACATACTAAACTAGGACGGTGAGCATGGTCAACAAAGCAAAGGCATGCTAGCACTGCAGTAATCATGTTAGCATTTAAAAGCAGGACTATGTAAAGGAGTGAAAGATGAACTTAAAAAAAGCTTTTTTCCAACTTAGTGTACTTACAGGACAAATTCCTTTTTATCTGCCCCTGTGAAAGAAGAGTCCAAGCGAAACAGAAAATGAGAAAACAGACAAACAAATCTTTTTTTCTAATCAATTTTAACAAGTTTTATTTTAAAAACAAGTAAAGTAGCAAGATTAAGGAAAAATTTCTTTAAAAATGGTAGTTTTTTTCTAAGCATTTTAATGGTTTACTGAACATGATATCAATAAGCATTAAAATTTCATATTTAAAAATTACTTTTAAGAGCACTTCATTGGATATACTTGAACATTGTTACTTTTTAAGATAAATCTGAATCTTAATTGACTTTCTTATTTTGCTGAATATTCCTTTGACTGTCTGCACTGCATTTGAAAATGCGGCAGAGTTTAGAAAGTTGTGTTTCAGGCTGTCGGCTCTGAAGCAGCCAGCAGATGGTATGAGAAACTCACCGGGCTGCGTCTCTGAGACCAGCAAAAAGGAAGAGAGAACAGACCTGGGTCAGAGAGTGAGTGACAAATCAGTCAAATGGACACCAACTAAAAACTGCACACACTGCACCTCTTTACTTGCACCGCAAAGCCTTAACAATGCAACATGAGCCATTACACCCTTCAGATTATGCGGACAGTCCCAGCATCACCTAATCCACAACTGACAAGCAGAGACACACGCCAAACGTAGCAGGTCCCCACTGAGACCAATTCAATAGGTTTGTGCGTGTGTGTTATGTTTACTGTGCATGATGTAACAAAGAAGCTTTGCCAGACAGGTTCAAGTAAAGCTGTAGCTGAACAGAAAAAAAGTCAACAAAAGGAAGTGAGGTCTTTTAAGGCCTAGAAAGGACACCAACACTGAGGGTGAGACAGAGACATGCAGAGAGAAAGAGGAGGCCAGAAAAGTCAATTATTACTGAGCTTTCACTGGGAGTGATAAGCTTTAACGAGTGAATACATGCCATGCAATCACTGTTGGTGGTGATACAAATGTGAAAATGAATGACAGACTTACCGGACTTCTCTTCTACCAGATGATGGAAGATAAGCAAGACGATAAATGGAGAGAGGGCGTGAGAAAGAGAGATAAAGATAAAAGCAAGAAATAAATAAACTTTAGTGTGTGTGTGTGTGTGTGTGTGTGTGTGTGTGTGTGTGTTTGTGATTTGTGTCCTTTAGTAACATGCAGCAGAATAAGAGTACTGATCAGAAGCGCTCACCAGTGACGGGGAGAGTGCCAGGCCTCCCACTGAGGCCTTTAGCTCGTCCATAGATGGTGGGACACACTTGGCACTGTCCGACACCAGCGGCTTGATCTTGATTTTGAACTTTTTCTTGCTGTCTTCATCATCCTCGGAGTCACTGGAGGAGAAAAACTGCTTTCCTTTGGAAGCGGGTGAGTGTGCGTCAAGGACAAAGTACGAACAAAAAGTATGAAACAGAACGTGAAAGATAGAGACTGTCAGTCGTCCACAGATAAATATACTTTGTTTAAAATACAAACCGTACATATGCAACACAACACTGCAGCCACTGGTAGAAAGTAACTAAGCACATTTACTTAAGTATTTATAACAACTTTGGGATACTTGAGTTGTTCCGTTTTCTGCCACTTCATACTTCTACTCCACTTAAATCCGAGGCAAATCTTCAACTTTTAAGTCAAATGTGTTTATTTGTTAACTAAGTTGCTTTACAAATTTAGATCAATGATTCAAAGTTTAATCAGCAAGGATGGATTAAAATAAAAGCTTATTGATCCCTGTGGGAAATTCACAAACTTCCCAGTGGATAAGTATAGAAATGAAAGTAATTGAAAGAAGCTCTGCTTTTCCCAGCAACAAAGTTGTCTTTTCATTATCTATTAAATTATCTTGGATAGTTCAATGTGCATGATTAGATTTACATTTTGGTACTTAAGGTTTATTTTAAAGCCAACATCTTTGCACATCAGTGAAAACTAGAATGAGGGACTTTCTCTTGTAACACACTAGTGCTTCACTGTGGTATTGCCTCCTTCTCTTCCTCCTCCTCCTGACTGCAGCAGAGTGAGATGTTCGCTCTGTCTGCTGTGTTCCAGTTAACAGAGTTACACCTGCTGTAACACACACTCCTGATCTGTCTCAGCTCAGCCGTCCTGCTCAGGGGAAGTCTCCATTGTACCCGCTCTCTATGAATCCATTTCTAACATACAGCTGCTGACACCTGCAGGAGCAGAAGCTTAAAATACCACTGAACTGGGGTCAGCTGTTAATGAGAATTGTGGCTTAGTGACAACTGGAAAGCCAGTCTGAATGTAAATGTTGCTCTATCTGTCTGCCCCTCCTGCTTCCTTTTTTTTTTTTTTTGCCCTGCAGGAACGTGAAACATGTGATGTGGCAAGAGAGGGAGGGGCTATTGATTGGTCCTATTTAATGCTGAGGAGCACTCATCCAATGAGTCACTCAGCCAAACAGGTCAATAGTTTTGCAGGAGAAGAGTCCCAAGACTCTTCACTAAAAGGATATCATCGCCCTCGTCACCGGGCCGGAGACTGAAGCCCTCCTCATCCACATCAGGAGTGGCCTGGAAAAGAGAAAAGTAAGAGTGACGGTCATTTCAAGTCCATCTCACGCTGTAACAGAGGCATTGCTACACTTCAGCCTCCCTGTGAACAGCTCTGCATATAAATGTGGATCAGATTTCACAGATGGCTTGGCGGAGACGGTCAGCTTCCTGGCTAAAGCTCCTGCTCGCTCACAGATAATTCACAGCGTTTACTCAGTTATTTTAAACTGAGCATTACATGACACTGGTTGCTACAAAACAGTGCAACTATTTCACACCAAAGCCTCAGAGTCACTGCTTGGTTAAAAAAACAGAGAAAGAAGGAATAAAACAAGTGCATACTTACATATCTGTCCCAGTCAATCTCCCCATAGAAACCATTCGGTGCCCCATTGGCCTTTTTCTAGCAGCAAAATAGAGAAAAGATAGAGGAATAAGAGAAGAATGAGATAATGTCAGTGTGAATTAATAACATTTACAAATTAATAATTTTAAAAAATAAGAGATTTTTTCATTGGAGGAAAGCCTGAGACTTCGTTTTGTTGTTTTGCTCATTATTCCTGTCAGTAAAAATGTTGCAAACACTGATTGAACTATGGCAAGAAATTATTTAAAAAACAAAGAAATATGACAGTTGGATGAACAGACAGTTTTTCTAAGATCAGTGTTGCGGAAACATATTTGGAAGAAAAAAACAAATGCAAACTGCAAAATTAACACCAAAACTCTCCATTGTTAAAATAAACCAACTGACTCGTTTACTTTGGGATAATTACTGACATTTCATGTGGGCTTATGTTTGCTTTTAACCATCCGAATTAAAATTAGCTTAAATGGTTTAAATAAGTGTAAATATAGTAAGTTTAAATAAACAGTTAGCTTGTGTACAGCCTGTCTGATTGTCTGTCTTACAGATTGAGTGATTTCACCACTTTTCAAACTGACAATCAAAGCTACAAAAAATGGGGCCAAAACTGCACTGAAGAGTTAAATGTACATACACTTCCTTTCTTTCTGCTTCCACTTCCTTCTTTGTCAGGTGAAGTCCTGTTTGAAGAGACAAAATACACATCTTAAGATGCAGTTTGTCATTTCATCAGTGGTCTCCAAACTAGGGCTGATAATCATTTGAAATTATTAAGTAGTAGTGCCAATACAAGCTCAGATTCCAAAATACAATTTTTTACTTCTTACTTAGAAATATAATGTCTTTCTACAATATTAACCTCAACCCTTGAACAAAAATCAAAATTCTCAAATGTTAAAGTGTAACATTTTACACATAACATTGAGTGTGTTAAAGTAAAATGTTAAATTCAATGCCGACTTTCAGTTCACTTTTGATTCTTGATGCAAGAGAAAAAGTCAGGTCAGCACCCTTAGTGTGTATAGGTTTGATATGCAGATCCAATCATTTACATCCTCAAACTGACGAACTTCCAAGCTGTTTCGGCATTTGGTGGTTTAAAACTCAGTGTGTTATCTGTGTATCGAGTGTGTTCCTGAGCAAACTCACGTTGTGTCTGTGTCCTTGTCTTTCTTTCGTAAGCCCAGGGCTTTTCTTGTTCGATTTTTCAGTCCTATTGTAGAAGGAAGAAAAGAATAAAGGAGGATGAGATCATGAAGAATTTATTTCAGATCTTAGAGCCAAATGAAGTTGACTCTCTTATCATCAATATGCAGTTAAAAGCAAAATAACAC
>JAPZDY010000004.1:6679985-6724269 GCA_029783645.1 Ctenochaetus hawaiiensis | reverse complement strand
CTGAAAAATCTTCCAAATTGCTTGTCTGAAACAAACTTGAGCTTTTGTGTTAACTATTTGGCTTAATTTTACAATTGAGGAATTTTCATGTAAGATTTCAGCTTGTCAGTTTGTCCCAGGAGGAAGAAAAAGGGAAGAGGAAGAAGAAATTGAAACTTGAGCTCAAACACACCAGCAAGGACCTGAGACACACTCATGAGTAAAACTCTCTACAAACAAAACAGATTTAGGAAACACTTGAATATTACAGTTTTTTTAGTAATGGTGAGCACAGCACTAAAATGTCACTTTGCCATAATATTACAACATAAGTACAATGGACTTTTAAACTACTATTTTACATTACAATGTTGTTTTTTTCATATCTACATTGTTTTAAATAACCACTGAGGTAAAATGGCAGTTTGGTAGCTCTAGCAAAAGAGATTTTTTTTTGCCTATTTGTAGCTCTGGATGTGAGTGAGTGGATGTGAATGCTAAATTTCAGCAAAGCATTTTTCGGCTACTGAAAAGACAGTCAAAGTCTTCCTAAGCTGTCTGTGCACCACCCAGCAGGAGGATCGGCTGAGGGAGGTCTGAGTGCAGAAACAGCTGCTTTGTAAATCAATCAATCAATCAAGGTAGCAAGGCTGTGTTGAAAAGAAAATGCAATTCTTAAAATCCTACATTTAACTGAGCCTCGTTTCAACTCTATGAGCCAACATGTAACAGAAGAGTACTCAAGTTAAAGAGAATCGTCTGAACTGTAAATCAAGTGAAAATAAGTCTGCAGGAAAAAATAAAATATCTGACCAAATGCATCAAGTGTTTTGACTCTAATTTTGCTTGTAATGTTAGTTTCTGATTCTTCTGATGGTAAAATTCAATGAAGACACTTTACTCCTGGTTTAAAATCTGCTCAAAGAGTTTTTACCTGTCCAGTGTTTCAGGCGGGTCAAGAGGAAAACTGCTTCTTCTTCCTCTGTTTGTACAAAGTGTTTTTGAGTGTTTAAAAACAAGACAAAAGCACATTACAGCTATTCTTAATGATCGCTCAAAAACAATAAATGCATATTATTCATAAACACAGTCTGTGACCTCAAGGGCCACTAAAGATGATCCAAGTCTCATTTCACTCTTTCACTTGTTTTTTCCTCCATGTCTTTATACATTAAAACGTCAATATGAACACATTGGTCTTTCCTGTGTTACTGGCTAATTGCTTGAACTGTGCAGGAAAAATAAAGTCAAATGGCGCAAAAATTTAAGACTAATTTGAGATCCAGTAGTTTTGTAATAATTCCTTCATAAATGCATAACAAGACAAAAAGCGCTGAAAAAGAAATCAGATACACTGTTTTCTTTATATAAGAAATGTGTTTTTCCAAACAAAGTCTCTCTGTTCTATAAAAATCTTCCCCTCCAGCACCTGTTTTTTTATTTTTTTTTACAGAGCAGATAACAAAGAGACATTAAGTGTTCATGGAGGCTGTGCAGTGATGTTATGATCGGCTCTTAAAGCCACAGACTCGTGGGTGTCAGCTGAGCAACACAAAGAGCCACTGAAACACCACATCGCTCCTGTGACTCTCAAAAAATACTCCTCTCTTTTTTATTTAACACACAGCACTTGAAGAAAGATGTGAACGTTATGGCAGAAAATGTCCCAGTATTCATAGATAATGCTTCACAAAGAGGAATGAAGGTGAAAGTAAGACCTTCTTTCTTACTTTTTGCCACTAGATGGCACAACAGCGCTATCAGCACACAGCAGGACACAATACAATCACCCTGTGAGCTAAGTGTGGACTGATGATGAACATTAAGTACTTGCATCTGTTTTCTTAACACTAATGAATGAAAGTCTTAACGTCATGAGTTAATGAAAACTACACTTAAGACAGTGACGCAGTTTGTCTGAGTGCTGTGATCCGATCACAGACGGCGTGATGGATGATGACGATTATTCTGACAAACTTAACATGCCTCTGAAAGGTGTGTCGACTGTGCAGACAGTGATGGTGTTGTGGATCAGGAGGTGGCAGTGTTATACACCAGTGAATTAACCAATTGTCTCTGGGCAGAAAAGGCTGAACACTGAAAATGTGGTGAGGGAAAAAAAGAGAGCAAAGAGGATGATGTAATCCTTTAAAGGCACATTCCCACAAAAATAAATAAATTTGGTAACAATAGATGCAGGGTTGTAGTGCTGTGCTGAAATGACCACAACAGATACAAATGTTTAAATGAACAATTACTGTCATTATTAATTTAAATGTCAAAAAAGATTAAAACTGCCTTTTTCAATTCTTCTTTGTGCTGCTGTTTTGTCTGACACACAGTTCAAAACACAAAGACATTTAATTTTATATGAGAAAGGAGCTCACAGACAATGATTTATTCTTCTATCTCTCCAAAACTATTAAAATAAAGTATGGTGGTGGTGCCTGGCTGAAGCACTGAATCATAGGGATCAGCAGTGCATTTACTATGTACTCAGTGAGGAGTAGAGTTCCAACATTTCTTCTTAATATCTAGTGGTGTTTATAGCAGAAAACTCATATTTGGGTCTAGGTTTATTATTGGTTGCTATAACATGCGTGTATTTACATTTCCATAGCCACACCTTAGTTTGAGAAATGAGCGTTGTCACAATTGTGGTGGTGCTCCCGTTAAACCTCTGTCCCTGAGTGCTCCATAATGACTGCTTTCTGTATGAAGTTTGAGCAGCTACACGTGTCGGCTTCTCCCGGAGGATTACTGGTACCTGTGGATGAGGAATATGATATGGAATCATGGTCTTCCTACAGCTGGCCATGTTTTGTTTCTAATGAACTTTCTTGCCATTTGTTGGGTTTAAAGTGTACAGGAATAATTCTGCCAAGGTCAAAGTATCCAAACACCCAGTGTTAATGGAAGTGAAAAATAACTTGTGTATCTAACCTGTGATTCAGATCCACTCAAATTATGTTGTTTTCTTCCTCAGCTTATACTACACCCTTCAACCACATCATATTAAAACTGGGTCAGTGGTTTGTCCACAATCCTGCTGATAGAGAACTAACAAACAAAAAATAACTAACCCAAATGGATAACCTCCTTGATGGAGGTAATAATATAAATAAGAGAAAAACCTCACAATTTATGTAGCTGGAACCAGCTAGTTTTGATGTTTTTGCAATTACTGAAGTATCAAATTAGTTATTAATTAACTGTCAATTGACTCTGAGTATAGGGTTTCTATAAGTACAAAGAGTGCTGTTTTAGCTCTGCAATAACATGTGTTCATAAATAAGTGTAAATTCTGAAGTAACTCTGGCTGGAGTAGGTGAAAATGTGGCTTCAAGCAAGAAACTGATGGGAATATAAGTCAATGAAGGGCAACAGGTGAGCTATAAATACAGATCTTGTTATTAATAAAGACAGATGGTCACAGCCATATGTGGCATCGGTCCTTAATTGAGTGAGTCACAATTTATATCGTAGGATACACTAGGCAAAGCTGGACACAATAATGCTATATATAGCCTGCCAGTCAACAAACAAAGAAGCAAAGGGGAGCTGTTACAAATGTAAATGTTATGTAAACTAGAAAAAGTTTATGAACAGATGAATTCTCCAGTCTCTTGTGTTTCCAGGAAACACTCTTACCAGCTTTGTTAAATGGAAAAAAAAAGCAGTGGGAGTTATGGCTTTATCTGAGGTGAAATCTCATGCATAATTTAGCTACATCATATTTAATGGAGACCTTTATAGGAGAAAAATATTGAAGTAATATATTGCCTTTTTCAAATACAGAGCCTCATGGAGCCAGTTCAGGACATATCTCTGGTGGGTTTTGTTTGCGTGTGTTTGAAAATATGCAGATTTCATGTCTATAATTTCATGAACCTGATTAAATACATAGAGCGAACCATTTTGCACTGTGTAAAAGTTGAGGCTTAGGATCTGCCTTGTTTGCATATGACCTCAGCTCCAACGCCTTAGGCTAAACAGAAACACCATCCATTATGAGGAGTGGTTAACCAGCTCTCTCCCAAATTACAGTGACTACGGGTTCCCATTTTACTGATTTAGCGGTTGTGTGGTTCCCCATCTCATGTTACTGACTGTTATAGTGAGATGTACTCACGCAGGCTATCCTCCCCTTATAAAATGTCAGCAAGGCATTTGAGTCCATTTAACAGGCTCCGAGCAGGCACCAAGTTAAACACAATTAAATATCCGTGACGAGACATTATTTGCTTGTTCTACAATAGCGCATTTGCCTCTTTTAAAAATCCTACCGGAGCTCAATTACCACGATCTAGAATGACCAAAGTTACAGTGGCCCCGGGGCATCTTGGCTGAGATTTAACCACATCCTCTGACAAATGCAGGAGAAACATTTTACCACCCTGACCAAGAGGCCATTGCAAAAGGTCTTCAAGAGAGCTGGAACATTTCCTGAGCATGTATGACTGCAGCGAATGAACCGCCATCCAATCCCCATCACTGGTCTCACTGTGGTGTGATTGTGATTGGCAGCTGTGGAGATGTATCCACATGACACCCTGGTTATAGAGTTGACCCCCCTTTTAACCTGCTGGCACACCTCCTGTCTTCACCAAGTCTGGGCCAATCCTGACAACATTTACCCAGCGCCTCGTGCTCCACTCCTCCACAGCAGCCTCCTCAGAGACATCTGGCCTTTTTTAATACTGATCTTTGACCTCTAGTGCTAAAGATAAGTTAACCCCTACTGCCATGTCATGAAGCTACCAACACGGTCTCTCGTAACCCTATAATGTTAGTGCTTGTGTGCAGGATTTGCTAAAAGAAAACCAAGTTAAAATGTTGGATGTTTATTTTTTTGCTAAATGTTTTAGTTCACCAGTAAACTTACATAAGGACACAAGACTTAGAGTTCAAGAGAGAAGAACAAGTTTTTTCTTAAGTGTGACTGGCTGCAATACTATTTCCCTCTCCCTCTCTCTCCCACCCTCTTGCCAGCACTAGTCGAGGGATTTTCCTTCCCACCATCTCTGGAACACTATTTCCGGATTGTGTCGTTCATTTTCTTACTTTGCAGAGCACTCGGGAATGAGAGGCCATGGAAAACTGAGTGTGGCACTGTGGCTAGAGCGGTGGGGAGGGAAAGACAGAGAAGGGGAGAGAGGTGTATCTGTGTGTGTGAGTGTGTGTGAGTGTGTGTGTATATGTGTGTGTGAGATGGAGAGAGAGCAAGACAGAACTGGAGAGAGCTGGATCGTCAGAGACAAGCCCAAGCAATGGCCTTTACCAAAATAGCACAAGCAAGAATCTCTGTGGGCAACATAAATTTGAGCATGATGAGTGTAATCAAACTGAAAAGGGTTAGACATGCGACATAAACTATCTTCATGACCATGTGATGTTGAGGATTCCTTTGTCACAACTCTGTGTTTGCCTCCCCGCCTGCCTGCCAGTCTGTTTGTTTATCTGGTTGTCTCTCAGTCTCTCAAAACATCCTATTACACTACTCCATCTCTGCAGTTAAAGTCCAGGCACAGGCTGTTAGTGACCTGCTTACCTTTTGACATTTCCAGTGTTGATAAAAGCTAACCCTCTCTGACAGGCGTAATTGCCAAAGAAAGGTGGTCATACAAGCTTAAGAGGCCTTTGACCTTTAAGCGGTGTGCTATATCCTTGTTAGTTGACCAAACAGGATTGAATCCATTCACTAAGCTCATCTTATCATCTAGCTCATCTCATCTTGACTCCAAGGGGCTTTACAGGAGGAGTGGGCGCCAAGAACAACGCGCATTTGAGCTGCCTAATACTGCACTAAATTTTATTATGTAGTTAACCTAACCAGTCATGTTAATGATAAAATGAATTAAGCTCATAAATATATTCAGTAGCAAAAGTCTTTTACTCCAAAATACTTTCTAATGCTGTGGATGCTGATGTTGATGCTTGTTTAGTGTTTGTAAATGCTAACAATGGCAATAAAAACCATTGCTGATGCTCAGTGTGCGTTATGTTCAATATGTTCATATAGCATTTTAGCATGCTAGCATGCTAATTAGACTAAGGATGAACAAGTACAGCTGAGTCTGTGGTCTGAATCTGAGTACTAGAGGAAAAGCTAGGGGGTTGCATTTTTTTTAAGTTAGCAAATGTTAGCATGTTTACATGCTAAACTAAGATGGTGAACATGGCAACAGTATATGTGTCTTTTATCAGCATGTCAACATTATGACTGTGAGCATGTTAGCATGCTGGTTTTAGCATTTTGCTTAAAACATTGCTGCTGTAACAGTCTAATGCAAGTACATTACTGCACTAGAGAAGTACCCTTTGATTAGTAAGTTCAAAATCTACTCCAGTCATCCGCTCTATAGAGGAAACATGTTGGGTGAGTCTACGTAGACACACACACAGATGTCACCAAAGCATTCTGGTGTTCCACATGTGCACCACAGACCATTGTGGTGGGACACAATAACCAGAAACCCAAAGTAGGCTATTAAAAAGGGTGAGAAAATGGGACTTTCTTAGCCAACTTCCTTTAATTACTCTCTTGATTAAATTGAGCCAGACTCCAGTAAAAGAGAGATGATGTCTCTCTTTTGATTTTTTGTTTTGGTTGATTTTTTTGTTTTTTTCTTTTGTTTGGCTCTCTTCATTACTATTACATACAGTATATTGTTAATGTATTTTTATCTTAAATATGCATTATTTTATTATTTATTGTTTATGATTTCTGTAGTTATATCCAATATTGTTTGGTGCATAAACCAGTTTTTTGGTTATGTAAACCAGTTGTCCTTAATTCTAACATTCAGACTTATTTTAATCACATTGTAAAACTAGTAAAACTGCATTTGTCAATACCATATTCAACAATGCTAAGCCAATAAAGTTAATTCAGGTTTTTATTTTATTGAGAGAAAAAAAAAAGACAAAGCAGCCTCCAGTATAATTTTCCTTGGGTCACCATGACAATTTCAGCCTGTGCAGTCAGCAGTTTTTCAGTACAGTTCAGTCTCTCACACAGAGTCTTTTGCCCTGAGATTGAGTTCTCGGTGAAAAGGCCTTAAATGCAATCACTATTTTGGAACACACAGCATTGGTACAAGCTGCATTAATAATGTAAATTAACTGTGTGTGTAGGAGGGAGTTTGTGTATTTTGAGAGATTTCAGAGAACAGAGCAGAGACTCCTGATAACCTCAATCACATTTATTCTGGTCTTTCATGACAGTGTTTTGTTCTCATATTACTTTTCCTAAAGTGAGAAAACTATTTTGACGAGATCAAAGGAGAACAACAGGTCACATACTGGAATCTGATTATGGTCGACTCATCTATATGGTAATACAAATTCAACATAAGACATTCATAAAGTGAAATATGTCATGAAGGACTTCTTTAACTAGTTGTTGATGTATAATACTTGATCTTTTTAGAAGAAGTCTAATACCATTACCACACAAGGGAAACAAGGCAAAGTTAAACAGATGATGATATCCTTGACCTTCTGGAACATACATCCCAACCTAAAACCTTAAAGCAGCAAGGTAAATCGCCAGGCATGACGCAGAAAATGAGTTTACTTGCTCCCCTCATAGCTCAAGGTTGTCTCATTTACACAGGTCACCGATGCCACTGTTGTTTGTGCAGCAGTTGTGTAATCCTAGATTCTTTTGTCCTATCCTCTTATTGTTATGGCTCCTTACTGAGTGCTTAACACATGCTGAAATAACTTCCTTAAGACCTATGTAAGCAAATACCACTTTAGGTATTTGTATGCACGTATATGAGAGTGCACAGGCAAGTGCGTGAGGGCAGAAAGGGAAGGGGGCTACTTGCGTGCAGGACAGGGGTGGTTTGTTATGTCAGCAAAATGTCAATCTGTCTTTGGGAGGTTATCCCATATGATCTTCCTAAATACACAGGGCTTGGTTGTCCATCTGGTTGGCAGTTGAGAGCTCACACCACCCCATTAACACCCACCGCCGCTAGCCCAGGTCTGGAGGTCTTGCCTTTCTACCTCCCACCGAGAGGATATGAAAAGGCCAACAAAGCTTTCCATTCTCTTCTTTTACTGTCAGATTTTTGGATCAGTGTAATCCACAAAAGGCTGCAACACGTGTACAGCGGTTTGGTTGCTCCCTAACAACTAACTTGACAACTAAACAATGCAATGGTTCTTACTGAAAAGAAACACTCAGAAGAATTTTGCACATTCAGAAAAGATCCGGACTCCCCTACGTGCACACACACACATACAGAGACGCGCAGAAACGCTCACACAGCCAGGCAACCACCCAACATCCCCTAAAAAGTCCGAAAAGCCAGATCCGTCTGCCCTGGGCTCCCCTAAGCTATTTAGCGTGTGCAAATGAAAGATGTGTCTTGGAACAATGCGAGCCTCTAGGCAGAGCAGAATCTAGCCTTGCGCACAGCATATACACAGCAGCCCTCTGGACAAGTTTGGCACCCGCACCAGCAACTGTGGGCCAAAACTCATGTTGCGTGCTAACTCAATCCCTCCCCCATCCCCTCATGCTATCCCGCTCTGCAATTATATGCTATGCTCCCACCCAAACATGCAAGAATAGGCCTTCTCAGTCAACAGACAAACCAAGTCATTCTGTCCTCAAACCATGACATCATGACCATTTGACTTCAGCCTGAAATTCAAGCTTAATTTAACTTTGTCAGGAAAAAAAAAAAAAAAGTGGTGTGTGTTACACTGGCAGAGCGCTGCACTGGTGTGAACAGTAACTTTTATGCAATTCTGGGAAGACACAGCTAATTTATTCTCTATATCAAACTCAGAAGGAATATGTGACTCATAACAATCTCACACATCATGTATTTACTGTAAGAAGTGGCTTGACTTGGCTTGTGCATGTTTGAAAAAAAACAGGACATTTTGATTTTCTCTATCACCACGTATGACATAATGCTCTGAGTATATTTAATAATGCTTTTACATAATATTCAATTTCAAATGTTATTTAACAGCTAGAAGGATATCAAATTTGAGGCACTTAACTTGAAAAGACACAATATTAAATAACCATATAACTTGACTGTAACACCAAAAAAAACAACAAAATCCAAGATGATATCTCAACTTATGCTACAATATGGATGTTACACTAACATATCAGCCAGCTTTAGTTTAGGATCATGTCCATGGCCTATAGTTTCTGGGTGTTTTCATGGGGTTTAGATGGCTGAGAGGCATCTATCAAACTGCTGACAGCTATTGTGTGAAGCACACCTCATTTTCCAAATCTGCCTCGCAACACCGTCCTCTCCTCTGTCCTTGCAGCTCTGGGAGGGGTTCTTAATAGTGTTTGAGCGCTTGCGTGTGCGTGCATGTATACGGGTATATGACAGAACCGAACCAATGACAGGCACCTCATCCCAGCCCAGCCCTCGCAACAAAGAGGACTGGTAGGTTTCACTGCAGCCCCTATTGCTCTCCCACACGCTCATAAATAACCATACAGAGTCTGTGCCCTGGCCAGGAGGAGAAAAAAAGAGAGAAAAGGGCCATTTAGGCAACTCCTCTCCTCTCATGCCTTCCAACTGACCCTTTCCAAGGGTCACTCAGTCCAACCGCGTCTCTGTACTGCGACCCCTCCCTCCTCTCCCTCTCTCCTACTGACACAAACCTGAATCATCTCAACACTGGAGCTGTGGAGAGAAGCCACTTAGCAGGCTTGGGTCATTGTAAAGGAGCATTTAAGATGTAGAATGCATAAAGCCTCACAAGCTCTCAGTCCCAGAGCATGTGAGAAGGCAGCCAGGGTCAGAGGTGAAGGTCACAATATGGGAGGAGGGGAATAAATCCTGTAGCATGGACGACAATGGCTGCAATCCCCACTGACAATGATGCCATTGTGGGCTATGGGTTGCTTAGTGTGTCCTGGAGCTGTGCCTAATAGAGTTATAGTGCTGATGTGATGGCTGTGTAGCTGAGGAGAGTAGTGCCCTTTTATATAAAGGGGGCAACTGCCGAGGAGCTTGAAAGAGGTCTCGGCTTCTCAATTTTGCTTTGCATGAAAGCCTGGGATTGTGCGTGTGTGTGCGTGACTGCTTGTGTATATGTATATGTGTGTGTGTGTGTGTGTATGTGAGTGAGTGTGAGAGAAAGGTTACTGACTTAACTTCACTGAGCTTGCAGACATGAATTCTTTGCTCACTCACACACACGACTCCTCTCTGTAAAGACTCATAGCCCAGCAAACGATTTGATGCTTAGACATTTATTCAACCTTGGTCTTGCAGGTCAATGCAATGTCTGATTGAGGCTCTAAAATGGGGGGGCTAAAAGTATAATTCACAGTTATCTTGTAGGTTGCAATCATTTAAATTTTTCAGTATAGCTTCCACAACCACACACATAAAGGTATTCATATTAGGTATCTACAACTGTTAGACTTTACTCATCAATTCCAGCAGACATCTGGACTAAGGCACAAGTCTAACAGATGCAGAGTCATAACATGATGCTGACTCCTTGATGACTTTCATATAACCTTATGAACAAAGTGATTCAGAGGAAAACTTGTTTAACATAAGAATAACTGAATAAACACAACTTTAAAGAATATTATTTGTTTTTTTTAATGTTACTTAAAGTAGAACATCTTTAAACAAGAACAATAAAAAAAATGCATGTGAATCATATTTAATAGTATATTAATATTTAACTCAAATTATCCATCCTCCTAGTCCTTGCATGCTTATAGTAAACACCAATAAACACCAAAGCGCATCTTCTCTTTCCTCCTCATGTGACTTCCTGTCAAAGATGGAGGCACCATCCATTGCCCCAGCCTAAAGGACTAACTGTTGGCTGCATCAAGCCATTGATGTCTCTACAGTACATTTGTAATTTTAATACTTTTTTGCAACTCACCTGCAAATCAAATGCTCTTCTTGTTGAGGTTGACATGTAACTGATATCACCTGTCGCACATGCTTTGGAGGCCAGAGCGATTAGCTTGGGAAAAATAGTTCCGACATGAAAGCCAAGAAAAGGCTGGAATAAATCATACAATTTAGCCCCTCTACTGACCATATACACGATAGAATACTGCATTTAAAAAAGTAACACCTTTGAATAAAATAATTTACCGTTCACACACAGGTTTTAAAGTTACATTGTTGAGATTTTGAACAGTGGTTTTTCAGAAACACTACTATCAAACAAGGTTTTCCTGCACTCACAATTCCTCTGAGATTAGCAAAAGACTGAAATTCAGTCAAGTTATGACGTGACGTCCATCGGACTTGCTGGCTGTGACGCAGGACATGTTTGCTGGGAGCTTACCCACAGAGCTTCTACTGTTTTTAATGTGCAGGTGGGCTGAATGAATCAAATAATAAAGTCTTTGTTTTGTTGAACACTCGGAAGTTTCAGCGTTTGCTTGTGACTGTTTTTGCAATGATAAGTCAAATGTTGACGGTCTTGTAGTGATCTAAGTCGTTTCCAAAGCAAAAATGCTGGGTTTTTTCTGTTATATATCACTACAATATATTACAATTTGAATATCATTGGGTTTTGCAACATAAGGATGCCACAACCCTTAGTTGCAGCTTATAACCTACTGTGAACCATAGCTAGTTATCCCAGGCCTGAAAAATTGGCAGCATTTCTGGGAAATATTCCGATTACACTCGTCATGGTCAGGCCTTTATTTGGCGCACCACTTAAGCAAGGAGGTGGGAAAGGCCTCTGGAGACACAGAGGCCGCTGATACCACAGGATCATCATCTTTGGCATAACTCAGACACTCAGCTGGTAAACGTTATGTGGTGGCATGCCACGAGTACCTCAGTTGTCACCTCTGTTAGTGAGATTAGACTCTGGCAGTTTGGAGTGACAGATGATGAGTGGTGGGTATGACCAGAGGACAAAGAAAGAGAGAGAGAAGGCTAGACTTGACAGACAGAGAGGCAGACAGACACTGGAAAAAAGGTATGTCAGTTTTGCTGATGTCTATGGTAACAGTAGCCTCCAATTTGACATTCCCTCCACCAAACATTGGTTTTCTGTTTTTTTTTCTCTCTTTTTGGCTTCTCTTTGACCTCCTTAAAAGAACAAGCTATGTTTCCCAGGGCCCAGCTATTTGAAGCTCATAGTTTTGGTCATCCAAAGTTTTCTGTTCCAACTCAAGCCGTTCAGACACTGTCCCCACTTACATTTCCACAATGGCAGGGTCCTGGGGGCCAGACCATAGCCGCCCTACTCTCTGCCCACAGTTGAGTTGCCTCTGGCAGGACTACTGCATGCTTTGTGTGCTGGTTCTGGCTGCTGATCAGGGAAACCCCACAGTCTCTCCATGGTGAATGTCGAACACCCTGCCAAGACCATTATGCATCCCTTCAATGGCCATGAATAGCAGGCACACTACAGTACAGAAGATTTGAGAGATGTGCAATTCACCCAGGGCTACAATGGGAGACCATGACACAGATACTGACATTGGTGAACTGAACTAATCCCTGACATGGTTTCTCCATGTTGTGTCTTTAAGTCTTTTTTCTGATCAACAACAAACAAAACAAATCCTGATAAATCTCGTCCTACATTGCACTGCGAGGAAATATGAAAACAGGTGGGGAATAATATTCCTTGACACAGTTAGTGAACTGAGTCTAAATAAGCATTACTCCAAAGAGCTGGGAGATTATTCCACTTATTCAACAGATATTATTTAGTGTGGCTAAGTGAATGACAGCAGGAGACCTATCATGTACACATTTAACTCTTAGATATAAAGATTAAAGCTTTCCATTAACTCCACAACATTTTTTGTAATTCTCTTTTTGATACTGTGTTCTGACCAGAGGAATGACCAAACCATAACATCTCTGACATTTACTCTCCTTAACATTTGCTCCTTATAATAGTTCCTCTGCAGTCATTTTAAGTTGTTTGTCAGATCACTGACAAACATGTAAATCAAACAGAATTAGAGTTTAACTGTTATCTACATTTAGCACAGAAAAACATCTGTCTAATAATCTAAAACTCATGCAGCGTTTCCCAGCACTCCCACAGTCCGGTGGCATATTGCAGTAGTGGATATCAAGATGAGTCACATCAGCTAGCAGGCAGCTGGCAGGCTTGCCGTATCAGCCTATCCCATAATCTTACGATTAGCCTTCCCTTATCCCATCAGGACTGCCTGGATCTGGGGTGCAAAGCCTAAAGGTTTATCCTGCAAGTCGGCCCTCCCTCACCCTGGCCTCTGCGAGCACACAAAACATATAGGACCCACATACACATGCATGGCACACCCTAAATGTTTGGCTTTTTTCTAATACTGACCATAAAGGCAACATATCTAAAACAAAAAGCCAAAAGGCTGGAGCTCATCAGGTTTATGCATCACTGTCCCCCACTGACATGCCTGGAGCCCCTGATGCTGCTGTGTCTCAAGAGGATGGTGGGAGTGAATATCGTGTCACAGGGTCAGACCCAGAAGTTAAAGGGGCAAATTTTGTGGTCCTCTGACACCGGGGGAGGGGGGGCAGCAGCCAAGTGACATGCTGTGACAGGCTTCAAGGCTTTCTTAAAGTAGGAACGCATGGTAAGCACACAAGCAAACACTTTACACATTGCACCCACAAAGACTAATGTGAGCGCATTCACCTGACGTAGACACACACCCACACAATTACATACCTGTCAAATGGTGGATGTAATGTGTAAAAGAAACCTGCCAGCATCCCAAGACTGCCATTTGGCAAATTAATAGCATCTGCTGCTGCTTTAAAAAAATGTTAATAAACTTTGTATTTTTTCTGAAATACACATGCACACGTGTAAGTGTGTCTACGTGTGTGTCTGTGAGTTCAACATGCACTCCTGCCATACCATGGTCCATCATGGCAGTTAGTTTAGGATGTTTCATGGGCACTGACTGGACACAGGAAAGAATCGTCTTACTGATGGGAAAAAAGAATGTCGGAGGCATGCACCTCCCTGAGTTTCAGTCCTTAGGTCAAAAGGGGACCGGCCATAAACGCCTGGACACCAACAGAGACGGACCTCTGACCATGCAGGCCTTGTTTCACTCTCCTTGCAGCCGCTTATGTCAGCTGGTGGAAAGGCCCTGGTTGTTTAAATTTATGGCACAGTGTCACACTGTGTCATGCATGAACAACAATGCATGTATTCATCCAGCATGAATGCAGAAGAAGTAATTCTGACAGATAAAATCAGCAGATAGTCTCAAGGCAATTTTTTTTTCTGTTCTACATTCGTTTTCAAGTCACTATTGTATGCAGGTGTTGACTGACCTGCTATTACCTCTCATGTCTTAAACAGAATGATCTCAGAGGGGCAATAATTATGAGTCACGGCAGTAGAGATGCCATCTTTGCTACTGAACGTGTTTGACAAGCTCAACAAGAATATTATACACACTTGCCAACGAGACAGGCTACTCTGTCGCTTCTCAAACAAAAGGATTCAAGCCCGGTGTTCTCTGGATGCCAAACAACGGAGGACAGTTTAATTATCATAAAGCTTAAAACATGATGTCATTTCATTGCAACGTATTCAATCACCATTAAAAGAGCACAAAAAGCTCAAGTGGAACTAAATGCTTGGATTCTTATGTGTTTTAAGTATTAAAAAAACCCTTTAAAGATATCCGTTAGATAATGTTCTTATTTAATCATTCAATCTAATAGACTAGGTTTTTCTTTTCCATTCATGCCCTGAAAGGAATTTTTCAGCTGTTACAGTCCAGCTTGAGGAGAGTTGAATGAAACAGTCTGGAATGTACCATTACATTTAGAGGTTACTAATGTGCTATATACGGACTATCTGCAGCTTGAATTCACCAAACAAAATATTTTCTTGTCGATTCTGCTTTAAAATTCTTGTTTTTGTTTAACTGTGTGTTGTAAACACGACTGGGTTTGATTTGGAAGACAACAATTCCTACAAGAAAAAGAAAACCCCTACTGTGGCAGCGGGTTGGACTGCGCCAAGATGATGTTACGAACAGCCCTTTAAAGACGCTCCGCACTTCCGAGATGAAGTAAAGTAGAGCTCCGTTGCATGGAAAGAAGACATGAACTGAACATCTGTCTCTGGGTTAAAAAAAAGAGTTAGAAAGGCTATGTTAAGAAAAAAACGTCTGGATTTTGGAATGTTGTATGGACTCAGTATCGCAGGAGTTTCTTTTTTGTTCAGATCTATGTAGGACGTGGCGTCTGCGACTGCACTGAAGTAACCTAAATTAGGTTCATTTGCGGCAAAAGAAAACGTGCATTTTTTACCACCCGCAAAGACAACAACAACAACAGCAACCTGGACTACTTTTGCGAAACAGGAATGGTTTATCCTCCCGAAGGTTTATTCTACATAGAAATGGATCAAGCACCACCAGGTAAGTTAGGGTTAAAGGCAGCCATTGTCTGATCTGCCGGGGGTCGAAAAACGCTTTAAACGCTTTCTTATTCCTTAATTTCCTGACATCATTTTTTTAAATGCCTGTAATAAAGTTGACATCTAAGCAAATGATGTGCAGGTGTCGGTAAAACGTTTTAATAGCCAGGTCCTGAGTGCTGCGCTCCCCCAGTTGCATTGCCCAGGCATGCATAGCGCAATTCACTTGCCAATTACGTAATACCTTTCGGTGGACCAGGCGCAGTGGCTTGCCTCTATTCTTTTGTCCCAGCACATATGATTGATTTGCGCAGAAATGCATGACGGTTTTTGCATCTTCGTATAAAATAAAGGTAGTACTAAAGGTGTATGACAATGTAGAGGGTGCATTTTAAAAGGAATATGGTTGAGCGTGCGTTAATGAGCCCCGCATGAAACGACCGCTTTGTTCTCCTCTGTAGCCAGCCGTGGTTAATTTGTGCGCTAGCTCTGAAAGTAGGCTAGAGGCAAGCAGACTAGACAGCTCGTCTCATGACTAAACTCTGGCAACTCACGGAACAGTTCATTTTTTATTTACATTTGTCATTTGATCTCCGCGCTGTTTTATTAGTCTAACACTGTGCAACACTTGTGGTTATCCAGCTCTGTCATGTCTTGTTCAAAAAAAAAAAAATTACTTGGCTCAATTCTTTTGACACCAAAGTGTGAGCCCCCAATGCATTGATTAGATTATGATTGATAATTACAGAGTTATGAACATAAAATAAATATAATGAATAATACAGATACCTTGCATTGTCCCCATGGTCTGTGGGCTGTGTTCCAGTGACAGTTTCTCTGTTTGGTTATTGATACTTGAAATGAAATTACCTACCTGTTTTTTTTTTTTCTGAATTGGACTCTGCCCAATCCAGGCTGCAGCGTGACTGAATTGACATTTCTTATTATTCCGTACTTAAATTACGTGGCTCTTGTCTGTACTGGTATGCGCATGTGGGTTTTGGAAGGCAGTAGAGTTTCTTGGCAGGAGACGGACAGAGGGGGGGGAAGGTGTGCAGATTTAATTTTGCTGAGTTCAGGAGCCGCAGCTTTTCGTTTTGTGCCTGCCACTGTGCTGCTGCACCTGCCTTTTGTTTATTTTAAGGTCAGAAAAAGCGGAGAGCGGATGGTGGGAGAAACCCACATTTTCTCCTCTCTGAGGGTGCTCTTGTATTCTCCCTAACTGCCTCATGAAAGGCACTTTTGTCCTGCAGTGAAATATATCGCCCTTCACCTCCTCTTGATGCGGTTTCCCCTCCTTTTTCATTTTAGGAAAACGCTTAATCTTTCGGCCAGACTCGCAGATTTTATTCCTTTAAGGTTGACGGAAAATTCAAGAGGATCTGTAAGCGTGCACTCTTTATTAAATGGGAGTGGTGGACCAAGAGGCTCAAAATATAAATGATGGTTTATTTAATATCTTTCATGCAATTCAGGACAGTTCCAACGGCTGCTGCAAACTTCACAAGGCGGACTTTTATCGACTTAGCACGAGTTGCAGGCAACTGAATAGCTTAGATGTGAATTTCTTGAACGACAAAACACGGTTCATGTTGTCTGACAGCACTCAGACATGAGGATTAATTGCCACATTTCCGTTTTTCTTTGTGGTAACCACACTTAAGATCGTGTTAATGATTTGGCAAGTGATATCTTTGGGAAACATGCCTGGGCTTGTCCTCAGGTCTTGACAGGCTCCATTAAGAAAGGGTGTGACAGAGTGTCAGTGTGCCTCTGTTTTTGTTGGGGGGGGTAAAAAATAAGAGCACTGTATTTCCTTAAAACAAGATTGACATGTGTCATTGATTGCAAAAGTCATACATGCAGCAATACTGAAAAAGTCTCATCTCAGTGCTGTCAAATTTCTGACATATCACTTTTTAATTCTGATTCTTAGCATTTAAATTCTTTCTTTTCTGCTTGACAGCTCTTCCTCCCAGGTCAACAAAGTCAGTGTCCTCCACCATGAACAACAACTGCCTTTCGCCACCTGTGTATTCGCTACAAGACGCTGAATGGTACTGGGGAGACGTAACCAGGTAAAGTGTCTCAACTCTCACAATCCTGTATCAAACATGCTGTTATAATTACATACATCCTGTGATTGTTTAATACATTGGTATGTTAGATCTGTTAACCGTTAACCGATTTTCCCTCAGGGATGAGGTGAACGAGATGCTCCGAGACACACCTGATGGCTCCTTCATGGTGCGTGACGCATCAACAAAGCTGCAAGGCGACTTCACGCTGACTTTAAGGTAAGTACAGGTGAAAGAAAGGATGATTGTTCCACATCACAACATTACCACAGATAACAGGAAATACATTGTGTTTTACATGTAAAAGTAAATTTTGTGCTTTGCCATCTACCTTTCTCAGGAAAGATGGTCACAACAAGCTGATCAAGATTTACCACCGTGATGGGAAGTATGGCTTCTCGGACCCCCTCACATTCACTTCAGTTGTAGAGCTCATTTGGCATTATCAGCACCATCCATTGGTGGAATACAACGCCACACTGGACCTAATGCTCACCCATCCTGTGTCCCGCTCCAGACAGGTGAGTGAGCACCATTTTTTAATTATTTGATATTTTAAGCTTAAAGTGTTGATACCAAAAAAAAGGAGGGGGATGATACTCAAATGTTATTTTCCACTTCAGGTGAAACAAGACAGTGTCGATGTTGCTGGAAGGAAGCTCAAGGAGGTTCACAGTCAGTATCAAGAGAAGACAAAAGAGTTTGATCGTCTTTATGAAGCCTTCACAAAGACCTCACAGGTAAAAACAAAAACTTATTAAATGCACTCTGATAGTCTGTAATGTCTGTGCTAAGACGTGAGTCCTTCCTGAGCAGCAGAATTTAAACTAATCTATCCCCTGTTTTTTTTTTTATTTCATGTATTCTTCCTGATGCAGGAAATCCAGATGAAGCGAACAGCTATTGAGGCCTTTAATGAGACAATGCTGATCTTTGAAGAGCAGTGTCGTGAACAGGAGCGTTACGGAGAGGAATTTGAGAGGAACAATCAGTCTGAGGGGGCCGACAAAGATCTGGAGAGGTACTTCATTACATAATGGTCCAAAAAAATTCACTGCAAATGTGCTTTAATTTGGATGCATTTACCCAAAATTAGCCGAACTGTATTTAGAACTGTGACCTTTGCTTCTCCTCATTAGCTTTCTGATAAATTACGAGAAGCTCAAGTGTCGTCTTGGGGAGATCTACGATAGTAAAATCCATCTGGAAGAAGACTTGAGAACGCAGGTGGAGGACTATAGAGAGACGGACAGGAAAATGAACAGCTTGCGGCCTGACCTCATCCAGCTACGCAATATCAGAGACCAGTATCTCAAGTAAGCAGCCTGAGATTATTGTATCTGTGGTAATTCACTGCAAACCCATGAAGCAGAGCACACGTTCAGTCTAATTACCTTATGATAAAATTTACCATTTCTTTACACCTCTCCTTGCAGCTGGCTCAACCACAAAGGCGTACGGCAGAAACGTATAAACGACTGGCTGGGGACACAGAGTGACAGCCTTGATGAGTAAGTTTCAACCAATTCTCTTTGATTACAAAAAACCTAAGCATGCAACTCAATACCTAAAATTCAAAACAGATTTGTTACAGATGTGTTACAATGTCACTCTTGTTTTTTTCAGCACCTATGTGTTGAAGGGAGATGAGAAGAATTTGCCACATCAGGATGAGACAAACTGGTTTGTTGGTGAACTGAGCCGGACGCAGGCCGAGGAGATGCTTCAAGGAAAAACTCCTGGAACATTCCTGATCCGTGAGAGCAGCAAACAGGGATGCTACGCCTGCTCTGTTGTGTGAGTATAACAATTTTGAAAGCCGTGTGGACAATGGATCAGTGCTGAGATGACCATTATATATGGCGCATTAGTATAATTGTTTTTTTCATTTATTACAGGGTGAATGAAGAAGTGAAGCATTGTATGATCTACAGCACGCCACACGGATATGGCTTTGCCGAGCCCTATGACGTCCACTGCTCACTGAAAGACCTTGTCCTGCACTATCGCCTGCACTCCTTAGTGCAACACAATGACGCCCTGGATGTCCGGCTGTCACATCCAGTACACGCCAAAGCCACAGCCATGCCTTCTCAACATGCAGAGGAACACAAACTCTTACAGACTCCCAAACACACAGCAGGGCTGCCGCCTGCCGCTCCAGAGATGTAATCCAACGGAAAGAGCCAAAAGGACATGTTTACTGTATCCTGCGAAAATGACTGCATCGAGGTGCAATGTGTAAAGTTTTGCACTACAGTGATTCCATCGGTTTTTGTGAATGGGATTTCATGAAGTGGGATCGGACCTTGAATGTCAGCTTGAACTTTTTTTGGGTTTTTTTGTTTCTTTTTTTTTTATTATTTTGTTTTGTTTTTGAAAGAGACTTTTCAAGCTTTTAATATTTTTTTGTACTTCATTTATTGCCGGTGGTTAAATGGACACCTTTTCGGTGGGGATGTTGACAACCAGAAAATTGCTCACTGACGTCAGGTGCTGCATCTTTATTTGACTTTTGCAACCAGAGCTGATGTTGCCGAAGATGTCCATTTCCTAGTTCCTTACTGCGTTCTAAAAATTTGACAAATAGGTTACAAATTATGGAGTTATATTAAGTCCTAATTTGTGTGCATGTGATGGCACATTTTTTTAGGAGAGAAAAAGATCTTTTGCAAGTACGTGATTTGTATTAAGCATAGATATCCTTTACAAAAAATTTTATTCTTGAGCATGTCTGTTTTAGCTGCTGCGCTTAAGACTCAGCCTTAAAACGTGCTCTACCAGAGAAACAATAAGGGCAACACTTGCAAAGAAAAATTATTACCACCGCAAGAATTTTTTAATTTTAAAAAGGAGGTAAAAAAAGGGTCACAATAAAAGTATTTACCTGCAGACTAAAATCCTAATAAGCACAAAATGATAACATCTAACATATTTCTTGTAAATACAGTTGGACAGTGTGTGCTCTACAATTTTTTTAAGAATTTTATTGTTTGGTTTGTAATAATTAGTCAGTTAGTTATTTTACCAGTAGAGTTAACTTAGGACTCCTTTTTTTCAGAGAAATGCATTAATGATAATGCCTTAATGCCTTTCAATCACTAAGGAGCCAAATAGTGAAGTTAGCTACTGCATATAAATGAGCTGGCAACCTACCTAGATAGCTAGGCTGCAAGCTAATTACTAATAGACTACCTTATTAAACTACATTTTTTAAAGTTAATAAAACCACATATGTTACCATAAAGGTATTAACAAACTAAGCGAGTCTGTAGAACAGACAAGCTGTAATTACTGACTTCAGTTTTCAGATTGAATGGCATTGTAACACTCAAGTTGTGTTAGCACATGATATACATTGAGATACTGAGGACAAGAGATACACTAAGCTAGTGTCCATTATGAACAAGTATGTGTAAGGCCTCAGAGCATGAAATTGGTAAAAAAAAAAAAAAAGAGTGAAATCATTTTGTGCTTATGTGGGTAGTGAGAAGCAGCATTATAAATTTAGCAAGTGTGGATTTTTATTTCTTTCAACTAATTTATCGTTCTTTGTTTCCCTACTAAATATAATTAAAGTTCTTGCAAAAAATATTTTTCTGTCAAATTGTCCCATTGCACACTCAGGAATGGGACAGAAATATAACTCCATAAGTCCTAAGTTAGTTAAGTTGTGTATTTGTGAGGGGAAAAATGGTTCTGTAAACGAGCTGTTTCTGTCATACTGGTTTGGTGGACCAAACCATTTTTGGGTAAATACCACATGTGAATATGTGAAAAGCTTGGTGCATCTTGACAATTTGCCCCTCTCAACAGACATTCATATACAGTGGATAATTATGTAGCATTAACATCCTGTAGAATACCATTGTACAAGCATACTCAATGTAAAACCCACTGACCAAAGCACTTAATAGTGAGCAAAACTACATCCCTGTTAAGTCTGGTAATTGCATTTGGGCAAGGGTAGGGTAACTTATGTACACCTGCTGATGTGCTGATCAAAACATAATCTGAAGTACTGTATGTTATATTCTGTTACTCAAAGAAGTATAAGCTTTTTGTATTCTATATATATTTTTTCTATAAACATGCTACAAGATGAAAGCTTGAAGAAAGTGCAATCCAACAGTATTTCTATTGTTGCAGTGTATGACGATGATGATGGTGGTGAAGGTAATGCTGTTATGAGAGGTTGACATTTGCCACAAAAATGCACTCTCTTTGGTGGTGTTGGTATGATGTGGCCTCCGATGTTTGTGTGAACTGCCAGAGGTCCGGAAGTATCCTGCCTCCATTACTTGAACTGTGGCATTGCTCGAGCTATGAATGTTTTTCATGACATGCCGCCTACATAGCTTAAGAGGAAAGGAATCCATGTTGAACTTGGCACATTTTTCAAGTTTGAGGACAATAGATACTCTGTACAGAGAAACTGTAAAAAGTATTTCTGAGGTTGGTATATGGAAGGAGAGTGATTGAACCTCTTTTAAAAAATATAACTCCACTGAGGGATTGAGGAAACTCTTCGGGTGAAGCTAATCAATGTGAGATCCTGACCTTTTTCTTGCTGAAAGACAATAAACTGATGAGGGTTTTGTCAACTCACATAATCCTTTGTTGTTGTTTTTTCCCCCTGCTCTGCGCAGTCCATTGCTTTCTCATTCTTTAGTCTTTTTCATTATCTAAGTTAACCATGAAAAAAATTCTTTATGACTTATGGGTAAAAATTACCAAACACAAAGCACAGAGTGTGAAGTGAGATAACTGGTTATAGGATATACTGTCTCTCTCTAGTGGAGCCATTGTCGACCGATGAGCTCATCCTTGGGTCAGCAAAGACAGGAGGCAGCAAGGGCACTGAAGAACACACTGTGCTGTGGACAGATGGAAGGGAAAGGAAGCGATAAAGACAATGGCAGGATATGTGTTAGCCCTTTCCCTTCTCGCTCTGGCCGCTGTTGAGTGGCGAGAAAACAATCCATCAGACATACTTCGCTATGAACTTGCTGTCATCTCAAACAACTTTGTTGAAGCTGCTGTAAAAGGAATGTAGCTCAACGGTAAACATTTGGTGGCAGCCAACTTGAACACTGTCTCCAGAACTTAATAACACAGTCAACACAGTTAATCTGATAATTACACAAAAATGTATGTATGTTCCAAATGTTCTGTTTAAATTACCATACTCAAAGAAATACTTGAGTAAACCTAAAGATATAGTGGCCACACCGGTGATGATGCTGACCCTGCGTGACACCACCACCGGGCCTCCGTGACCAGAGCAACAGGTGGCCTGTTTTAACCATCACATAAGGTCTGTGTTAGGCAGGGATTAATGAGGTGCAGAGGGCGGGGATGTACTGGGGGAGAGCCTCATTTCCAGGCCACGGATTACTCCCTCTTACCTGTGTCAGCATAGAGAGCTGGTGGACAGGCAACATGCACGCTCTGCTAGGGATGGACCAGATGCAGGGGAGATAGATAGGTAGGACAAACTGTACCCGCGCTGAGTCAGACAGGGAGACAGGGAGAGAGTGGGCAGGGAAAGTGTGTGGGGCAAACAGAGAAAGGAAGGGAGCAGGAACAGGAAAGAGTACTCAAAATTTTTCTAACTCCTGTACAGGATGGTATAAAATGTGAAGGCTGGAAAGGTCAAGTTTGGCCTTTGCTACATTTCCTTTAACCTGAAATACACTCCCACCTGGCTTTACCCCAGTCCCCAGAGCTGCTTTGACAGCAGTTTTGTTCACACTGCTCCGTCCTTTTTCCCGCAGCTCCCTAAATGAGTTTATTCTACGTATGTAAAAGCACGAAGCTCTCACATCTTTTTCTCGATCGTGCACATACAGTCCGTCTTTAGTCTCCTCCCTCTCTCGTTCCTTGTCGCTACACTTCAGTCGCACAACGCGCTCGTTTAAATTCATAGTCATTTTGCTTTATAGTTCTCAATTTAAATAAGTCCTGGCTGGGGGAGGGGGCAGGACGAATTACCTCTGGAGTCACGCCTAAAATACACACACCATCAACTGTCTCGCAGGCTTTCAGAAAAAGAGCTTTTCGCTTTCAGTTCAGCCGCAGCCAATCGCTTCTCTCCTCCCCTCTGTCTCTGTCCGATTCCACCGTTTCCTCGCTACCCGAACAGCCAATGAGAGGGCGAGAAGGTGCCGAGTGTCGGCCAATCAACGAGCAGTTGCTATGTTGGAGGCAGAATCGATAAGAAAAGGTTTTTTTTCTTCTCTTTTTTACAAGCTCACATTATAGCTGGCGTATAGGATGAAGGCAGGAGACACTGTTGCCTGCCAAGCACCATGAGGGCTACAGACTCAACGTACCAGCTCCACTCCCTCAAATAAAAGCTAGACAGTTTGTCTACACAATGTGCACGGCTCTCTCTAATAATGGTGATGATTTTATATTTCATTTAAGAATACAGGCACACACCATAGCAATGACGGCAAATGATTCATTCAAGTTTAAGAGGAAAAAATATATATAACTTTCTATATTTTTTTCTCCTTTTTTTCTTTTCTTCTTAAATGTCATGGCTATCTTTTTAAAGAATAGCACAAGCAACAACATATTACCTACAGTAAGCACTACTTGAGCTAAACTTGTGTTTAAAATTGTTTTTAAAGTTGACTAAGTTTAAGTGAAACTGTATGAAACAATTTTACTGAACAAATGTTAATACTAAGATGTAGAGTTACAAAAGTGCAACAGCACCTTATACTAATTCATTATATCTCTCCAAGCCTAAAATGAGGGCTCAAATCCCCCTGAGATGAGAGGTGACACTGAATCAGATCTTACAAGGGGATAACACATAACTGCTTGCAAACAAACCTTTCAAGAAAAGCCAATCTAGATCTACAACCTAATCAGATTTTCAAAAAACCAGCTTAGGCAAGAACGAATGATGATTCTACCTCCTTGAAACAGGTTGAACAGGAATCAACTTTAAAATAATAACTTTCCCTTTGGATAATTGCCAAACCGTTTGCATGATTCCCTCCAAATTCAACATGTGACTTTCATATTATGTTGTACTTTTATTTCTCGAGGAAAAAAAACACCAATGATTTTAGCCATAGTAAGTGAAGGACCTCAGCGTCCCTCAAGCTCACAGGACAATCTCATTGCTGGAGTTCAGCTCTCAAATAGATTAAAAAAGAACAGGCGGGCACATGGCCAGCAAACCAATGTGGCACATCACTGACAGACACCAGCCCTGGTGCAGATGGCAGAGAAGCTTCAGAGTTCAAATCCGAATCCAGCTTGGTCTGAAAGCATAATACTGTCTGTGCACTGCAGGCAATGAACTCTGCCAAGATAAGGAAGGGTTACACAGTTCACAAGTCCTTTCAGGTGAGGACAGGAGTCTTGTCTGGTATTATAAAAACAAATAAACAGATATAACTCTAATAACTTTAATGTATTAACAATAAAAAGTAAATAGTTTTATTAACACAAAATAAGATATGATCATCATAGAGTATTGATTCTACAGTATTAGTGATTAGAAGTATTCTGGGAATTTGAAACTACTACCACAGAATTGCTGTAATTATTTGTTCTGCATTATCTGGCATGATTTAAAACTAATCATAAGGACTCAGAAAACTCTGAACTCTATCTACTCCCATAAGAACGCTTAAGTTGTCAGTTTAATCTCATGATGTTTTTCTTTCCTGGTTAAAGCAACGTCTAGCCAGAAGACAGGGCCATGATGAAAAAGTCAGACATACCCTGCACTTATAACAGAATGGTAATTATGGTGACCACTTTCCATAGGACGACCCTTGCACTATTTGCTTTTTCTCCCACTACATGGGAGATTCTGGGAGCAATGCAAATACTGCACTTCCTATCACCACAATGGAGAGACATGATGATCAGTGAACATAATTATCATCTTCATGACAGGCAAAACATATCCTATAGGAGAAGAAAGTCTTAGACTACGGTCAAATAATAAAAAACATAATCACCTTGAAATGGAACCATGCTTGTCGAAAAGAACTGCACACTACAGTCAAATTCATTTTAGCACCTCACCTACTTATTAAAACCTGTTTTACAAGAGACACCTGCCCAGGCAACAGCATAAAGAACAAAAGGCAAAGAAAAGAGACACTTTTATATTTCAAATGAAACTCATAAAACCTGAACCCTACAAATGATTGCAATTCTGTCATTAAGGTTAATTTAGATGATTTAGCAGTGGCCAATTTTCTGCCTCAAGAAATGAAAGTAATAATTATGAACAACCAACAACATATGACTATATGTTTTATTTTACTTTTATTATTTACACCAACTTCTCATGGGCATGTTATAAAATTGTTTTTTTGTAAGTCCCTAAAGAGCATATCACCCATTGACTGAAAGAAAACTGGTTTCACACTTCAATGAAACACCAATGAGGCTCTTGAGTCACTAAGCAGCACTGATAACTCATGACTGCTAAAAATAAATAATGTGATTAACTCAGGCTTGTGTGGTAAGTGACAGTAATAATGCCATTATTTAGAAAAAAAAAACATTATCTGAGGGTAAATATCACACTCGTCTTCAAGATGTTAATTTCTTATATGTATACATACATAAAGTGAGGATTCTTTGATAAACTTATAATTGGGAAGATACCACATTTCAGGTCAAGACTAAGTCATGTTCATGTTTATTTCTGCAAAGGTCTATGCCAAAATTGTGATTTTTGAAAATATTTTAAGGCCAGATTTTCAAATCTCTTCCAAGACATTTGTGTGAAAAGAGGAGGAACACTGAGGTGACAGGGTGTGTGTTTGTTCAGTGCATGAGCTTTGCCCTACATTGGCTTACCAAGAGTCCATTTAAGCTGTATCCAATAAACTAATTGTTCGGCTAAGATAATGTCCATGGGTGGATGGCCTTTAGGGAGACAAGATACACTGGATATTTAACGATCCAGGGCAACAAGAGGGAAACCCAACCTATTGTGTAGTACAATGGGCAACCAGGTTGGCACATATCCACCATTGAGTTTTAATTAGGCAACATTAGTGCCACCACATACTTTCTAGTTCACCACTGTCTGTTTAAATATGGGTGACACACTAAGATAGCAGGAAATACGAGTCAAGTAACAGTTAGATGACTTTTTCCTGTAACTGTCACGGGCGTTTTTCACCTCAATTCAGTGGACCAGACAGGTCTAATGGGCCAAGGCAGTGCTAGAGTTCTGTATGTAATAAGAGGTTTCCAACATAATATTTAAACTAATTTGATGTCAAGCTACTGATTAAAACAAACTGGACTACCCATTGCCTCTGTTTAAGAGCAGGCTAGGTTGCAGGCTTGGCAAAATGTCCAGTGGAAGAGGTTGCAGCCAACACAGTGAAGGATAGTTACATCTAAAATTGCCATTCTGCTGGGGGCTGACATGCTAAGAATACTATGATAATTCACATGGTAGGTTTCTGTGGCTTGTTGTCAAGGACTTCCATTTGTTTAGTTGCTTGTTCAAAGGCAACACTGCCATCTGGCGTTACGCGTTTTAACACACCTGGCGTGGATTTTTGGGTAAACCGAGCAAAAGTTTACAAATAAATAAGTACCATAAAAATAATTAAGACAAAACGAAATAAGCCATGCATTCGAACTATTAAAATTTCCCGAGATAGACATAAAACATACTTACACGAAATGCAACATTATCGGTGATTGGTTAGTTATGGCTGGAGCTTCATCTGCCAGACTAGCACAGTCGATCCAGGAAAAATGGATTGACAGTCTGCAGGGCGACGGAAGTTGCCCGCACCCCCATCAGTAAACTTATTGGTAAGTTGTGCCTTAAACAAGGCAATTTAGATTTTGTTTTGACAAGTAATTGCGCGTTAAAGCTCTTTGAATATGGGTTGGTCGACAGGAAAATTGTCTGATTTTATTTGAGCGTTTTACTGATTCGTATGATGGTGTAATCGACCCTGGCGAGCTGGCCGCTGGCTAGCAATCCCGGCTAACGGCGAATGCAGGTGTTGTTTTTATATTCAGTGTTAAGAGTGACGGACAGTGGCTTTTCCGTGACTGCATTCGTGTGCTTTACTATGAAACTACAGGGAAATCTCATTTTTTTTACGCTTGTCTTTTATTACATTACCTAACTGTGACATTCCTGCAGTTTTGTGATGTTACACAACAATGAAGTGAGTCAGTGAGTGTGTGTGTGTGTGTGTGTGTGTGTGTGTGTGTGTGTGTGTGTGTGTGTGTGTATGTGTTTTGGTGTTCATGCAGAAAGCTCGTGTTTTTTTCAGGGCTGTTTCAAATCGAGACTCAATAGAGAGGGGACCTTGGAAATACCGGCTTCCATGTTTACACAGACGTACCCCCGTTGTCATGTCCTCCACATATGTGTCAACATCCACTGGTTGTGGTGGTGATGCTGCCATGGCAAGCCAGGCGTCCGATGAGGCTCTGCTGGCCTCAGACCGCTATGCCAGGCTCATCCTGGCCCAGATGAACAAGATGCGGCTCCGCACCGACTTCTGTGACGTGGGGCTGAGGGTTGGCGGCCGGGTCTTCAGGGTCCACCGCCTGGTGCTTGCTGCTAGTAGCCCGTACTTTGCTGCTCTGTTCTCCGGGGGGATGAGGGAGGCGGATAAAGAGGAGGTGGAGATCCTTGGAGTGGAGACTGAAGTCTTTGAGGTTTTGCTGGACTTTATATACACAGGTCTGCATTGATCCACATATTCCCATCATTCTGTTTGATAAAATGTGCATAGTGTTGTACCATTTTTTGAATGGAAATGTTCACCCTATTCTATCAGGCGTGATCAGTGTGACAGTGGAGAATGTTCAGGAGCTGATGGTGGCAGCAGACATGTTGCAGCTGAATGAGGTGGTGTCTATCTGTGGAGAGTTCCTCAAGGGCCACATGGACCCATTAAACTGTGTGGGGATCTTTCAGTTCCTGGAGCAGATTGCCTGCATGGACATGTTGGAGTTCACTGAGAACTACATCCATGTTCACTTTCTGGAGGTATGGAATATTCAGAGGCAATGTATGTCATTTAATATCCATGCCAGTGCTCTGGTGTTTCTATCAAACTCTGCTTTTTGTTTCTCAGGTAAAAAGAAAATAACTAGATGTACATGAAATCTGTCCTTTACTGAAACAAGCCCAGGCATTACTTATCAGTATTTTATCATAAAGGTGTTTATACAGTTTATGTTGTCAAAGCACTCCAACTGTTATTCCCAAGTGTGATGCTTACAGACTGCCTGGTCCAACTGTTCTCTCACAGGTGTGTGTTACAGATGAGTTCAGGGGCCTGTTGAAAGATCAGCTGGTGAAGCTGCTAAGAAGTGAAGAGCTGAGAATTGAGGATGAGTACCAAGTATTTACTGCAGCCATGGACTGGGTTCTCCAAGATGTGGCAAAGAGGAAAAAGTATGTAGTGGAGGTGCTGGAGCCAGTTCGCTTCCCTCTGCTCTCCCCACAGAGACTGTTCAAGTACATAGAGGGTAAGAAAACCAAACTATTTAAAAAATTATTTATATTAACAATTCATAATCAAAATGTTGATGAAAAGTTGATTAGATGACACACTCTAAACAACATTTTGGATTTTTTGATTAAGGAATTACAGACTTCAGCCTACGGGTGGCACTGCAGACTCTGTTGAAGGAATACACTGAAGTCACAAAGTCTCCCAAAGAAAATAAGATGTACAGTCAGCTGCAACCAGCCAAGATGAGACCAAGAAGAAAAGCCAGAAAATACCTCTATGCTATAGGTTCTCTTTTTTCAATCACATATAATCTAATAAATGTTGGTCAATGTAAATGCCAGCTGAGGCAAAGTCCATTGAGAAATTTCCAACATGCTGTTTAATTTCTGATCTTTACTTGTTTCCTCGTGGCAGGAGGCTACACTCGGCTGCAGGGTGGCCGCTGGAGTGACAGTCGGGCATTGAGCTGTGTGGAGCGCTTTGACACCTTTAACCAGTACTGGACCACTGTGTCGTCCCTGCACCAGGCCCGCAGCGGGTTGGGTGTTGCAGTGCTGGAGGGCATGATCTATGTTGTGGGAGGTGAAGACAGCTGACATTGTCTTGTCTTTGTGCTGAAGCTAAAAAAATTTAAAAACCTCAACAATCTTTAGTCTGACAAGGACTTTTCTTTTTGCTAGGGGAGAAAGACTCAATGATTTTTGACTGCACAGAGAGATACGACCCAGTGACAAAGCAGTGGGCTGCTGTGGCATCTCTGAACTTTCCTCGCTGTGGAGTTGGCGTCTGCCCCTGCCATGGAGCTCTGTATGCTCTTGGTAAATACCGCATTAGCACCATGTGTAACCAAAATATGTACAGCACCATCTGGTGACTTAGTTTTAAAAGGAGCATTAAACCAATTTGACTATCTTGAAATGTCAAAAGCAAGGCAACTGGACTATGCGAGTTTTTGGGAAGACGTTTCACTTCTCATTCAAGAAGCTTCTTCAGTTCCCAAAAACTCGCATAGTCCAGTTGCCTTGCTTTTGACTTTTCAAGTTAATCATGACCTGGATGAATGAGAATCTACACAGACAAACCAATTTGACTCTTTACGATCAGTCTACTGGTCATAGTTAGTACTGCTCAGTCTGTGAAAACAGTTGAATAATGTCGTCTATGGCTCTGGAGGAGTTTTTTTCAAGTCTGAGACAATAAATCAAGTGAGATTATTTGAGTCATCTCAGCTTTGACTTGGAGACCAAACTTTGCTTTGTTTCTACAGTGAAGATACTTTAATTACTGATTTAAATGAAAAAAAATTCACGTTCAAATGTTTAAAGATGATTAGTTGTATATTTAATGGAACTGTGTACTTGGATTATGTCATATGTTTTCAACAATGTTCAAACTGAACATCCAACTCTGAGAAATTTATCACTTTATACGAAGTAACAAAAGAGCGCCAAACCAAATGCATTTTCTAATGGTTGACTGTGCTTCTTTAGGTGGTTGGATTGGCTCTGAAATAGGGAAGACCATGGAACGTTACGACCCAGAGGAGAACAAATGGGAGGTCATTGGCAGCATGGCTGTTCCTCGTTATTACTTTGGCTGCTGTGAGCTACAAGGTGTGTTTCTGAAAACAAGCACACAAACAAAAAAAGTATTACCCAGACCAACTTGCAATGCAATTTTATCCCCCTTCTTGTGTATCTACTACAGTTTATTTCCTGAGACCAACACTTGGTCACTCAGTGAAGCAGCTCATAACTACATGCTAACTCTTCTCAGGGTTTATTTATGTGATTGGAGGGATAAGTGACGAAGGAATGGAGCTTCGTTCAGCCGAGGTGTATGACCCCATCTCCCGCCGATGGAGTGCCCTGCCTGTCATGGTCACACGTCGAGCCTATGTGGGCGTGGCATGCCTTAATAACTGCATTTACGCAGTGGGAGGCTGGAATGAGGCACTGGGTGCACTGGAGACAGTAGAGAAGTACTGTCCAGAGGAGGTACAGTTGGAGAAACTTCAATGTCAAGGGTCACTTACAGACCCTTCAGTGTGATTAGTTTTCAGTCAGTTAGCTGTACTTCTTTGTCCTAATATTCTACCCACCTCTGTTCTGGTTTCTTTACAGGAGAAATGGATTGAGGTTGCACCAATGTCCACAGCTCGTGCAGGCGTTTCTGTATCAGCAGTGAATGGGCTGCTGTACGCCGTCGGGGGCAGGGCTGCCAGCAGAGACTTCTCTGCCCCCGTGACAGTGGACTCTGTGGAAATCTACGACCCTCACCTGGACACCTGGACTGAAGTCGGCAACATGATCACTAGCCGCTGTGACGGTGGGTTGGCTGTGCTCTGAGAGCCAGAAATATTGAAACTGTGAACGTCCATATCAGCACCTTAATCATCCCAGAGATTCATAAGCTGATGAAAATCTGCACCTTGAAAACACCAGTGTGTTTCTGTCTTATGGAGGCTTACGCATTATCATATTTGTTATTTATATTAGAAATGTTCAATTGTTATTTTATTTGTCCAGAACATTTCACATTTATTGAACATAAGAACATCACAGCAAATCTTAAACTGCCAAAATTGCTTCTGCTTACACTGTTACATGACTCATTTGTTTATTTATTTTCCTTAAATATTTTACAAAACTATCTGAAGATGGATTGATCCCTGTAATAAGGATTTTCTTCCTTTTTTTCTATTTCGGGGGAACCAGAGAATTTTTCTCAAGAAAAATACTGTCATGGGAACAATGAACTCTGTTCTTGGATGAGATGTGAAAACAGTTTTTTGGTTTCTTTTCTCTGATGTTTTCCTTAATGAAATGTTTGATGTGTTTGCATTGCTACTTGGAAGTTTTATCAAACCACTTGAGCCTATTTAATAATGGGACCAAAGTTCCATAGTAAGTGATTTTTGTAAATAATTGTAAACTTGAAAAGCACACAACTGTTGTCTCAACAGTGCAGTTGTGGCTCAGTGGTTTTCACTGGATTCTTTTTTTGTATATGTGACTCTGTAAATAATAGTGCCTCTTGGTCTCTATTTACACTTAAATCTAAACAAGTGAAGAACCTTCTATCATTTCACTCATCAGTGGCACCTGAAATAACTACAATTTACATGTCAACTTTGTGATGTGAAGAGTTTTGTTTCCTCTGTGAATGTTGGAGCTCATCACATCTGCAGGCTGAGTGGAGCTGTTGCACAGTAACAGTATTTCCTGTCATGTACTGTTATCCCTTCACAAACAACAGAATGGTAATTTACAAACTTTAATGACATCTTATATTGGTGGATTTTTAACTGAATAAACCTCATGAACAGTTTGTGTGTGATAGTTTTCAAATGAAATCAAATTTCTTCTCTCACTGTCTGAGCAAGAGTAAGACAATTTACAATGTCTTCCTGATGTACAAAGTGATATATATGACAAACATCCTGAGTTTGCTCTACACCTTTATAAGACAATTTTTTGCCCTGTGCAAACATGCAAATGGCAACATTTATTCTCTGAGAAAACATTTGACATCTCACTGAATTAGTGGTTCATTTCATTAAAAAATGCACTCTTCGATGCAGTTCTTAAGCTGTTGTCAACTCTCCAACACCATTTTATTAGGTTCTGCCATTATCTGTTTGGCCGAGGTCTGCTACTGTAAAGCATCAAGGCTTTTGGTAATAACGTGACACACCTTCAGGGTAAGAGCTCTGTCCCCAAAACTCAACACTCAAGGACTTACATAAACACATTTAAAAAAAACAAATCTCCGTGTAACTTGTTGTCATACATAGTCTTTAGGATTGAGAACATAACATCTTTACACTACTGACACAATGTTTAGGTCACTGTATCACGTACTTCAGCTGCTCAGAATTAAAGAAGTAGGAAGTGAGGGACAGACAGATGCGCGAAAATATTTGGGCTAAACTACAAGTAGCTAATAATCTTCTACAGAAAAAGGCTCAGGAACTCCAGCTGTGCTTTTGACTTATATCAATCTAGAGTTAAGCAAAAATGGAAAGGTATGTAAATGGTTTCAGCATTCAAATACCTTATCTCTGTTTTGCACATGCAAAATCATGTTTTTACTGTACTTTTCTGGTTAAGAATAAGAATTTCTGCAGCTGTTTTCAGACAAATGTTTTAATTTGGTTTTAAGTCTGAGTGTGAAAATTTTTATCTTGACTTATCTTTTTGCATTCATTTTACTATTTGCTATCTATGTCATTAATTTACTAAATGACATGCCCACATATATGCATTTCACATTTGTCCCAAACAATAACTAAATAATGAGTTGGTGTACAGCATAAACAAAAAAGACTTTTTGCAAATCTTCCCTTAACTTTACATATTTATTAAGTCTATTCGGAGCACATTAGAAATTCTCCTTTTTAATTAGTTCTGAAGCTCTTTGATTTTCTTCTCAGGGCAAAAATTTTTAATTGTCAGGGTAGCCACCAGAGAGAAGGTGGCAACGAGAGTGAGGACAGTTCTCATAGCTTTGAACCAGGAGGTGTAGCCAGGCAGCAGGGTCAGGTCATAGTGCAGAGAGAGACCAAGTCCCATAATAACTACAAGGGCTCCTTCTGCGATATTGTCCCTGCAGAGCAGTGCCAACCAGGCCAGAAGTGAGGGCACTACACTGTTGCCCAAGTTCATCCAATCAGGCTGAGCAGGACTACCAGCAGGGATGGCAAAACCCCAGCGAGCACCTCCGAGGAAGGAGACTATTGAGGCTCCATAGACCATTTGAGCATATGCAACTTCAGGGTAGAAGGTCTGTGTGGCAGCCATCAGGAGAGGGGCAGACAGGAAAGGGAGGAGCCCAGAGAAACCAAGGTACAGAGCTGGTTTAGGAGACTGAGAAAGGGCCCTCAAACTGAACCCCCCTTTGCTGTCAGCCCTCTCAGAGTTGCCTCCTGAGTCCCCGTGGCACAGACGTGAGGCTTGCCAGTTCCATGATCTGATACTCAGCAACCTGGTAGTGGAAGTTATTCTGGATGACATAGAGACTGGGGAGGCTTGAGAGTGAAACAGCAGCTGAGCTTTTGTTGTGTAGTGTGGTGCTCTGGTTATCTGATGAAGACATCTCCATACTGAAACCTGAGAACATAATAATCACAGATGCAAAACCATAAGTACTTCCTTTTGTAGTAGAAGGCTGACACACACAATACAAGCTATAATTGAAACTTTTTAAGCAATATGACTGTCCAGGGACAGCAGCTGAAATTCAGCTATCTAGCTAACTTTGGGACAGTCAATGACTGTTAATTTTCCCTGTTTAATAAACGAATAGAAAATAATAACAAATGTTTTGGTTAAAAAGTGGAAATGACTGACGGTCAAATTTTCTTTTAGTCTTACCTCAATTATTAGGCGTCTTGTAGATGCAAATTTAATCATCTTCAATCTGAAAAAGACATGTCATTATTAAGTAACAGCACACTTTTCATAGCAAATGCACTCTGGCATCTTGTCTATGCCATAACCACCTAAAGCTAACGTGCTGCTAACAGTTAGCATACAACCTATGTAGCCTCTTGCTCAACCTGACGCAATACAGCATGAGGCTACTGTAACAACTAATGAACCACAAATATTGTCGTTAACTACACGTTACCCTTTAATCATTTGTCTTGAAATGGTTTGCCAAGGCCACTGCAACCACAATGAAATATATTTTACAGTTATTAATTTGACGTTAGAAGGCACAACTAAGGTCGTTTGCTGGCAGCCATTCTATCGGTATTCGATTAAATGCCTCCCTCCTGATCTTCACAGAAGGAGACTGGTTCCGATATCGACTGGTTTGGCTGATAATGACGGGGGAGGTATTAAGTTGCATTCAAGATATCAAAAAAATAATATACGTGCCGTCAAGACTGTGTTTTATAAAAATGTTGATAATTATCATGTACTAATTTCACTTGTGAATATGTTGTTATGTTAAAAAAGAAACGTTTTTACGGAAGCTGCAGTGTTAAGCCGGTTTTGACTTTAAAAACATAGTGGAACTTCGTTTCGTTGCATAATCACAACAGATCTTGAACGTAGCATCGTTGAGGCTGTTCGAATCCCTTAGTGCCAGCGCCAGTGGTAAGCGCTCCGACAACCCAAACAAACATCAATCGCCGCATTTCCAAATAAGTTTATAGTGCGAGAAAGTGTTATTTCGTTAATGTTTGTAGATTAAAAATATATTTGAATAATTCTTGATTGGAGGCTCTCTTGCCCAGGATAAGGTAACAGCTACACGGCATCATCATGAAACAGTGCAAGTTAGCTCGATAGCACTTAGCAAGCTGATGAATGTGTGCTGCCGCTGCTAAGGTAGCCATTTTGAAACTGTGTTGTTCCAACGAAGCCAGGTGTGTTTACCTCTATTGTATGTCCGTGACAGCTACTTTTACAGACAGTTTTATTAACCTTGAACATATTAAATGCATTATTACTTTGCTAAACCCCTTAACCATAATAATTAATTTCAGCGACCTATCAGTCTTCGAGGGCTAGTTTACAGGCTGGGTAACGCAAGCTACGAGCTAACAATTGCTATGCTAACGTTAACCGTAGTTTAATAAATAGAGTTAGCTAGTAGTAGAGTTAGGACAAATCCAATAACCTTACTAGTTAGTGATAAACGTTGACTAGTTAACTAACTCCTCAGCCACTTTGCGTCTCTATGTATTACGAAGTACTCCATTCCATAACATTACTCAGCTAGTTAGCATGATGAAACGTGCATGTAACGTTCCTGTAAGTTGAATTGGTTCGTTGCAGTGTTTGTGAACATGTGGGATTACACCTGTGTATGATAATGTTTAAGTGCTCACTTTACGATATGAACAATATTTGCGTTGCCGTCCTTCATGTGAGTATTGTTTCATGGTCAAGTAAATGCCTGTGGTGCACATCGTAGCCCGTGTCCGTGGCAAACTCATTGATGTTTAGCCGTTACGTAATAGTTCAGTGGGAATGTGCTCCGCAGTAGCTCGGAGTCTTTGAATGCAGGGTTTGTTTTTTATTGTGGTGTCGAAGCGTAATTAAATCGCATATTTAAACAAGGTGTGGGGATCGCCGTTGAGATTGTAAACCTCAGATCCGTCCAGTACTACACACGTTGCCAGGCCTGTTTAGATGCGCAGCAGTCCAGGGAGAAGTACCAAGGAAGAAAGTGTTCAAGTTATTTTTATACTGTTATAAATATTTCATTTACCAAAGCCGGCACATTTTTATAAAAGAGCCAGTTTCAGCATGAAATGGTGTCTTGGATCACTGAGTCATGATTTTTCTCTCAAAGCACCAAAAATATATTTGAAGTGTCAGACGCAGTTTCCTTTTAGTCGAATGCTGTTTCTTGAATAAGATGCTATTTCTGCATCTCATAATATCTGACATCTTGTTTTTAGATATTTGCAGTAACACTGTTATAAAGCTAGACAGGTGAACTGAACTCAACTGAATCTAACTGTCTTCTCAGTTGTCACTTGATTAGGCAGGTCTATTAACACAGTCTGATAGAACAATTATATGGAAGTGTTGATTCAACTTAGTGTTATATTTGAGAGCTCCAGTGTGAAGGTGATGTCATTAGGCTTTGTGTTATACTGAGATGTGTGTTCTATGATTTTGAGCAATGTTTTGTCTACATCAAACATGTATCAATAATGGTTTTCACTAAATATAGGAAACATTTCACATTTTCACCATGCAGACCAAAACAAAACAAAAAAACAGCTGACTCAGCAAAACAATAACTAAACACTTTTATCTTCTTAATTGCAGAATTAATGGCAGTGCTGAAGTATTAATGTTGCTACTATGGCAACTTAGCTTAACAAGTATTTTTGTTCCTAAATTGTTGATTTGATTTATTTTTTTATTAACACTAAAACTGTCTGTGTTTGCTGTAGGTCCAATCTGTTGCTGTGCAGATTGCAGTGAAGCTTCATCAAGAAAAAAAATTGCAACAAAACTTAGTGTGGAATAAAAGAAATATTCAAGAAGAAATTCAACTAATTTTGGACGCATGCTATTTTTTCGACTTTCTTTTTTTTCCCTGAGAAAGGGGAGCTGATTGAGCTGTTCTGAGGAATTCTTTTTGAAAAGTTTAATTTGTTATTTTGGGACATTTGTCCATCAATGATTAAGACCTTTTGACTTTTGGAAGATTTTTATTTAGCTTCTGAGCTTGCATATCTATGAAATCAGAGCCATCCCCTACATCTTCTTCAATCAGCAAACCTAAGATAATTAAATGGGCATCTTACAAATGTGATATTAAAATATTCAAAGAAAAAAAAGGCATTATAATGCATCATCCAGCAGAATCTGTATTTCACTAATCGAAACTGAAAATGTTGGCAATGTAACATAGGGTTTTACTTCCTTCATTGTCATGTGACTTTGAACATAGGAGCTTTGTTTTCTTCAAAGTAAGACAGTCTCTTCATCAGTTTAATGAGGTGAGCAGCGGTTTTAAGCGACCTGCATTGCCAGTTAAAGACTGTCTCTGAACTCCTTTTCTTTTCTGCATGCAGTTCAGTAAATCTTAAAATGATTCGGTAAAAGGTGACTCAACGTTGAAACATACTGGCACACAGTGTGGCAGGTCAACTCCTGTCTCTCTCCCCTCATCTGGTGTCAAAGTGGAACTGCTACACAAACTGCTGTCCATTTTCCAGGGTGGACAGTTTTCACTGACAGCTTCCTTGTATTAATAATAAGACAGCCTGGCTCTTCCTGTCTTTTGGGACAAATCAGCTGTCAAATCATTTCATTTTGCCAATCAGCATAAAGTCCAATCAGGCTTTGAGTCCTACTCCTGACAATAAAAGGCAAATGGTTCAAATAAATTCTTGAAGGATTTAATCTCCCTGGGGAAAAAACATTGCCCGGCTTGGAAGGAGTAGCGCTCATAATTCATCAGAGACGTGACCAGCACCGGAGCTGCTCAGAGATCCAGTTCAAGAAGGAAAATTGGTTCCTCATACGCCTCTACTTTTAAATCTACTTCCTGCTTGGCCAGTTCTCTGGATCGCCGTTCCAGATCATTCCTGTGACCTTTTGACCTAACTCTCAGTGTTTCACCCTGGACGAAGGGATCTGCCTCTTGGGAAAGGGGCTGTGCTGTCCTGGCAGAGGTGCAGAGGGGGTTGTTGGTGTGCAGCTCCTCATCTGTCAGTGCACACACTCTGTGATCAGTGCCAACAGGCCTGAGGAACCGAGCCCAGCCGGACCGAGAGAGGAGGCAGAGGACTTCAGAGCCACAGACTCTGGGGTAACGATAAAGTTACAGCTGACTGACTTGGCAAGGACAAACATGCATAGATGTACCAATAGCCAATAAATAAATTGCTCTAGTATAGTATTTTACATTTAAATTATCCACCTTTTGTTGGTAGCAAGTGTTAGTTTTAAACATAGCATAATCATTTTATAGTCAAATTAGAAAGTCGACCAAAATAAGCATGATGGGCTATATAAATGCATCACATATGCTCATTGCAAAGTGATGATTGTCTTGTGCTGCACGAGATATTTTCCATCCAAGCTGTCAACTAGTTATCAGCTTCACAGGGCATAGCTGCAGCAAGTCAAGCTTTGTTGTTTTCTGCTAAGAATAGGACTCTTTTTGGCTTGTCTTGAGGGAGACCTTTATGCAGTGAATTTCAAAATAACCGATGGTAGACAGAAACACTCGGAAGAAACGACATGACATCAAAGATAAATGGGAAAGCGAGGGAATATGATTCAGTGTCAGAGATTTGTGTTTCTTGAAGGTGTTGAATCTGAATTGTAAAAAATGTCTTTCTTACTGTCCGCCTCTTTTGTTAGATCCTGGCCATGAGGTTTGATGCCTCGATCCACTGACCGGAAACACTGGACCTAAATGGCGCAGCATGACTTTGTCCCTGCCTGGCTTAACTTCTCCACGCCCCAGCCTGCCAAGGTTTGTGTATGTGTGTGTTTTATGTAGCGTTTCACTGTGTGTCTCACAGATCTGTGTTTGTATATGAGATAGACAAGGCTTAAATTTATAATTATCAGAGTCACTGCTCCAACATTTTTTTGTCATTGTGTGTCTACACCTGATTGTGCTCTTGTGTGTGTGTGTAGTCAGTGATAAGTCACCATTGCGTACTCTCAGTGCAGTCAGTAGCTGGGTTAGCAAAGGGCTTACATCAACTTTGTGTGCCTTCATGAAAAAGACTGATGGTAGAAGAAAGAGGATTTTAAAGAGGGTTTTTGTGATTTTTGCATCCACACATTTATGACTAAATGTGTGATGTTCTTTTTTTCTTTTCCAAATGGGGAACAATTTCTTTCTCTTGGACAAAATTGCAGTTAGCTTTGAAGTTGCTGTTTGAATGAAAAATCCAAATTGAATTGTTGCAAGGACTGTTTTTAAGCATTCAGCATATAGATAGAGCCAAATAAAATGTGTGTCATGTGATGCTGTTTTTTTGATTATCTTCATACGACTTATGTGACTAATACAACTGTTTAAATGCAGCCCCTTCCAAATGCAGTTCAGTTTCTTTAATCATTTCTGTGGCTGAGAAACAGAAACTTTTTACTGGTTTGAAAACATTTTAAATTTAATATTTATGTCTCTACATGGAATATATTAGCAAACAAAGCCATCAATGAGAAGATTGATTATTACTGCAACTGCCTGTTAATGTAGTGAGCAAGCAAATGCATAGCCAGCCTGTCTACAGTAGCATTTATCTGCTAAACAATGTAATAGATTTGCATCCCTTAAAAAGAACAAGATCACAAACATTTTTTTAGTTTGTACAAGCTGTTGAAATGCCATGAGCATGAATTAAACTGCTGACATTTCTGACCAATTGACCTGTGTTCATTTGATCTAAACTCAGACTGACTCGAACAGAAGTCAAAGCAGCTCACAGAAGCAACATTATTTTAATTGCTAGGTATAGTTGGGAGAGTACTTGCAGTTTATAGGTTTTGAGCAAGCTGTGTCTGTCCCGTTTAGGTTTAATTAAACATTGAACAAGACATGAAATTCATCTGAAATATTTACTCCTAACAGAAAAATAGAAGGTGGGTGCAAATGAAGAAGGTTTAGGTGAATGGTTGGATTGATTTCGGATCTGCTTTAAAAAAAAAGAGTGTTGGAGCTGTCTGACTCCCCATCTGAGTTTGTGAATGTGTTTTTCTCCTGGTCAGAACTCAGCGTAAGCTGTGACCAAAGCAGTTGCTTAGCTAAGTGACCTGTCTGTAAAATCATGAGTCAAAATAAAGAAATAAGTGCACAGTTGCCGTCCTGCTGACACATGACTTCACCTTGATGTCATTGGTCTTCAGGGATTTGTTCTTATACTCTTCCAGGGTTGGAGCTACAATTTATTCTTTCAGGTTTTCTCAACATTATTTTTTCTGCATATTGTCTTTTCTAGTTATAAAAATGAATTGAAGTGGGCTGGCAGGGATAGGCTAATGTACACAGTCTAACTTGATCTTTGAGCCTCCATTGATGACAAGGATATGATTCAGATGGAACTGAGCATTTGCTGTCAATATTATCAAACACACTGCTGTGCCAATGCAGTGACTTGCAGGATTTACTGTAAGAATTATGTACACTGTGTTTTTCTGATATTCTTGGCTTTCATTGCAGCACATTTGTTATGATAAAGCATTACAAGATAGTTTTTGGTTTCTTGGGTGTCTGTTTTTGTTCACTTGCTTTTCCTAAGAAAAGATCCCTACATCAGTAGTTTCACTTGAAGGTATTTTAAATCTCTGAGGGGGGAAGAGGGAAACTCTGAGGATTCTTGCAAATCTACACTAAGTTTCCTCACAAGGACAAGGATAAATTAGAGGGGGAGAATGTCCTGAAAAGGATCTGTTAGCAATGGCTGTTTCTGTCTTTCAGTTGTCTGTTTTTTTTGTTTCCACATTTTATCCTGGAAGAGATGCCTGTGATTCATTGTCCACACCTGACTGTAGAGTCCCCTCTTGAATAACCTTGTCCCCTTTCTGCAACCTTCCAGTCCCCTGCTGCCAACCTTGAGAAACAAGGTGAGCCCCACCTCAACAGAGACGGCAGAACCGCTGTGAGCCGCCGCCGCCACAACTCCTCTGATGGCTTCTTCAACAATGGCTCCCTGCGTGCTCCAGCGGGTAACAATCTGAACCGTTACTATCTTACTGTTAACCCTGTTATTGTTATTACAAGGCTGAAGTGTGTAAAAGAAAACTGAGAACACGAGCAAAAAGAGTGAATCATGAAGAGTTTTAAGTAACTGAATCCTCTAGTGTTATGGTATTGTTGAAGAACAGTGTAGTGTGACAAAAAAATCACTTAACAAACATTAAAAGCTTTGTTTGGAATTGTGTGATGTCTTCATATAATACTGACTAATAAGACTAAAAACGTTGCAAGTTGTCCCACCTTATAAATACAACAAAACCAACCAAGAAAGGAATGAGGGTGATGTCAAGGAGGTGCATTAGGAGATATAATCAGAAAGAGGAAACACCTGTGTTGCCAAAAATATGTTAAATAAACAAAAAATATATATGATTCCAATATTTTTTTTCAATGCTGCTCAATTTCAGTATTTATCTAAGTGTATTATTTAACGATGCTACTAGTTTGAAAGATGACACTGTGGTTGCAGGGATGGTACCTTTTCAGCTGATTGAAGAGTTTTGTTTTTTCACACCTTGGTTTGCACTGACCTTTGTGATATTTACTTGATCAATCTCTCTTGAGACATCCAAACCACCTCCAAATAACTGATGTTGTGTTACCATTTTTGTCAACAATTTCCTCTGCCTTTGGGGATAACACAAGTTCACTTTTGCACTTAAGCAAAGTGAGCCCTGTGTGGCTGTAGAGAACAGTACAGTGTTGATTGAGAGCGGGCAGCAAGTTTCTGTAGAGTTGCTATAGATGTCATGTGTCTCCAAATTTGTGATTGGTTTGTTTAAAACTTGCTTGATGAGTTTCTTATTAATTTGAAAATTATCGCAAAACATCATTGAGAGACATCCCAAGAGCTCTCAAATAACTTTCACCAGGGTCACAGACCTTAGTTAGCATGTTATGCCTTTGACTTTTTCACAGTCATTGTAAGGAGAGGCCAGGTAATGCAAAAGCTTTATAAATACTCTGACTCCTCAAACTTTGTCCCAACAATTAGCAGCTGCCTAGCACTCTTCATATTTAAATAATTGATGATGTTAAGGCAGGAGGAGGCTTTAAAATGGTAGCATAAAGTCCTCAGTTTGTAATTAATTTTGGAAATGGAAGTTAAAAAGGAACTGTGTAGGTTAAGTGAGGTGTGGAAGACCAAAAAAAAAAAAGTTTAGCGAAAACTGCTTGTAGAATTTTCTAGACAGGCAGATCAAAACGCGAGTGTGACTGCAAAAGACCTTCAGAAGATTTAGCATCTACACAATGGAGGATCACTGTTCTACTATGCAGACTGTACAAATATGACCTTCATTCAAGAGTCAGCAGAAGAAAACCTTTCTGCATCCTCACTATAAAACTTATCATTAGAAGTTTGAAAAAGGATTAGCAAAGACTCATTTTGGATCTTGTTTACATGACAGAGACATCTAAACTGCGATTTTGGCTGCGATGTCAATGTATGCGTGGATAAAAAAAGGGTGCAGACTTAAATAAAGAACACCTCTCCAACTGTTAAGCATGGGGGTCTATTGATCATCCTCTGGGCTTGTGTTGCAGCCAGTGGCGTTGGGTGCATTTCACTGGCAGAGGAAGGAATGGATTTAATTAAATACCAGTAGATACTGGAAACAACATCACACCGTCTGTTACAAAAAAAAAAGAAAATGAAAACAGGACTTCTACAGCATCATATTGTTCCAAAACTCACCTCAAAATCTACAATAGACTACTTCCAGAGGTGCAAGCTAAAAGTTTTGCCATTGATCTCACAGTCTTCAGACATAAACATCATCAGAAATCTGTGAATAGACCTCAAAAGAGCATTGCATGCAGTCTGACCCAAGAGTCTCACAGAGCTGGAAGCCTTTTGCTTGAAAGAGTGGGTGCAAATCCAAGATTTGGTAGACTCTTAGCTGGCTACCAAAAGTGTTTACAAGCTGTGATACTCATAGGGGGTGTTACTGAGTACAGACTATGTGGAGTGGCCAAACGTTTACCTTTTGTTTTGTAGTTGTAACAGACTAAAATAATAAAAGTAATCTTGCTTAAAATAATTAATAAATTCATCATCTTTAACTGAATGTCTTTTGGGAATCAGGTCATCTTTTGCTTGCTCACTAACAGAAACTTTTAACCCCAAGGTACCCAAACTTTAGCATGCCACTATAATTCAGGTCCCTGTTGTGAATAAGGACATAATTGAGGCCACCTGCTCGGGCAGATGGAGGCAGTGGCATTGTAGGAGCATTTTAAGCAGCAGACAGGCAGCACTGGAGTTGGGTCCCCTTTTGAAACTTACTTTTGCATGACATCAAAGTTCTCCCTCACTTAAGACATCGTACAAACCATCTGTCCTTTTATCCAGAATATGCGTTATTTGGGTTTGGACAGTGTTGCTCTATTGATGAATAAATGAATTGAAATAATCAACTGCTGTAGAGTGGTGCCAGTTTTTATATGTCAATTCATTGTTGCTCATCATCTTCTTTGTGAAATTAATGCGTCAACTGTGTCTCTGGGAAATCTTGCATCTCCATTCAGTCATGTTTTCTGTTAGTTTATGCAGTGGATCAAAGTATTGTTGTGGTGATCAGTTGCAGCACCAGAACGCATTCAGGTGCAGTAGCAAAGTTCAATCCTGGGTCAGTAATCATTAGTCAGTTAAGCTCCTGCAGTCCCAGGGGGTGTCGCACTGTTGTCCTTGACTCCTTTCTGCCTTTGCTGACGTCTTGTGTTGCCTTAAGCTTTGGAAAGCAGAAAGACAGCTTCACTGCATGTCTGTACTTTTGATGTGCCGTGTCAGACACGTTGAACAAAATCTTCAACTTCTTCTGCTGAAATGAATCTCCTAGTAGTCTGGACACTAACTGCTGCTGTAGTTAAATTGTAGGAAGTTGTGTTTCTGTACGCTGTAGGTAGATCTGGCCATTATATCAGTATATATCAATATCATGATATGAGACTCAATATCATCATCAATACCTTTACCAACCTAATCATGATATCCATGTAACTTTTGATTATTAAGCAAAAATCTAATTGTGAGGCATCAGTAGTCGTCCCTATAATATTGTTGCAATATTGATAAATTCTTGGCAATTTTATATTTCCATACAGGGACAGAAACCTCTTTGCATTTTCTTTTTTACCACA
>JAPZDY010000004.1:6618014-6644008 GCA_029783645.1 Ctenochaetus hawaiiensis | reverse complement strand
TACATTTTTTCAAAGGTTTTTCATACGTTTACGGTTCTTAGGGTCATAAAATCCAAATGCCAGTTAATAAACAATTTGGTTAATGTTGTATTTTTGCACTGAGGCTCAACCAGGAGGCGGGGCAAACATTGATGGACCTGCGTGTCTGAGTCAAAAATACGTATCAGACGATTTGCTAATTTGACTGTCAATCACACAAAAGATCGTACTTAAGAAATAAAAAATAAATGTGATGCAATGTATATGTGTACTACTAATAAACTATGTTGAAAATAATAAAAAATAAATTACTGTGAATAAAATTGTGAGTGCTTAACGCTTTTAAGTGGATTTGTGGGAGGAGCTTCGCCACAATCATTTACCCGCACAGCAAAGCTGACGGCACATTGCAAGTATGGCCGGGGACAGTGAGGCACATCTCAGGGACCGCGATGAGAACACCAATATTATTCGACAACCTTTTCTCATCGGCGTCTCCGGAGGCACCGCCAGTGGAAAGGTTGGCACCGTAGCTAGCTCATTTCACGGTTTCTACGAATTGTCATGGCCAGATTTAAAGCTAAATCACTGCAGTGGGTAGCCGGGAGCTAACGTTAGTTGACCGCGTGGCTTTAGCTATTCAGCGTTGGGGCTTGATTGACAGCTCAGTCAGTCATCTGTTCAACCATTCAGCTATTGGCTAGCATTAGTTTAGCTCGGTACACCGCTTATCGTACTAGACTTTGTTTTTTTTTCAGTCTTGTCCTCCCTTTTGTATGGGACAGGGGTCGTCAGCAGGACTGGCTAACTTAAGACGACGTGGAAATCACTGATGTTAGCTTACTAGCCGCCTAGCTAAATTCCATCACACGCTAGCAGTGCCGGGTCCGCGAGACAATAGCTGACTGGTGTTAGCTTGCCTCAAGGCTGTCTGAATTGTTTGTAAACATCCTGAACGGCAGTTCCTTCCTGTCTAGAGAAACTTAGATCTTATAGTTAACGGTATATTAAATAGGACAAATACTCGTTGACTCGCATTCTTTTCCCCGTTTGAGTGACCTGGGATAACCGCTGACGTTAAATAACGGTAACCTAGATGTTGGTCCGGTGTAGTGAATGAGAACGGCCACAGGCGCCAGCGGGGAAATAACAGATGGAAAGATTTCACTTGGGCCACCTCGCCCACGTCCCTTTGTTCTAAACGGATACCGTTTCAAAAATAAAAAAAACGACTTTGACCCGTTTGACCGGTGTAAAGTTTACAATATGAGAATCAGAAACCAGGCTTTATTTTAACAGCCCGCCAGTGAAATTCTTACCCCCCTTGATTTGCCCAACCGTACGCGTGGGCAGAGCTAAAGCAGCACGCTGGCGCTGACCTTCTTGTTCCACTGCCGTAACAGTCAGACGTGAACATTTTCAAAGACGTCATTAGATTTCTTTGTTATGGGCCTTGTGTGTTTTGTTAGCGCCAGAAACCACACCTCCTGTAAACCGTAGAACGAATGAAACTCGTGTGAACAAGTTGAGATAAAAGCTTCCTAGAGAGAGAGCCACAGCTGAAGTGCTTTCAAAATGAAAGCGTCCAGCACTCTGCCTATTTATGGCTGCCTTTGTGATTACGGTTTCACTTTTAGCGTTGGTTACAAATAATAAACGAAGACGCAGATTTATGTATGCCTCCAGTCTCTCCATTAATTATCAGATATCAGCACACTGGCAAGAAGCAAGTTTTTTGCTTCCTGAAAAATACAAACAAGTTACGAAAGGTTGTCTGCGCTCTTATAGACGAGTTTTATGAACTACAAAGTTAATACCTCATGGATCAGGTCGTGCAAATGTAACCTCCTCTTCTGAAAGCTGCATCAAGCTCTTTGCAGCAGCGATGCGGGCTGCCTCATATTTTTAATGGCCCCACTTCCAATGTTCGATTAAAACGTTGACTGGCTGTTCTTGGTAAGCAAAACAAATTATAATAAAGTCCAAACCTTAATAGGTTGAGTTGATAAATTTCATTATCCTTCGATTCAACAATGTTGTGATATGCAAACTAGTATTGCCAAAAATAAACCTTTCATTAAATGCTTATAGTTAGTATAGCCTAGCTTTAATAAAGAGTAATGGCTTTTGGCGTTTATGGTAGTGAAAGAATAAAAACTAAAGGAATCACAAAAATAATCAATTGTCAGTCCAAAGATATTCTTAAAAATAATTTAACTAATACTTTTAAATGCCCCATGAAGTGTAACTGAATTTTTCTCTGATGTGTTCAAAGTCAGGACCTATTGTCTGAAATTTGTTGCATTTTGAGTGCGTTGACGTAACCTCTCAGCTCCCAAGTGGGGGCGTCCCAATTCATTGTAGAACAGTTTCATGGACACAAAGGCAACAGAGCCTCGGGCAGCAAGAGAATGCCCAGTCAGCATTGGGTTTGAGATTCATTTAGTTGGGAAGGTCAGAGGGGACAAATGTGGTGGGCCAATGGGTAGTTCACCTATGGTCATGACAGCTGACTCATAAAGAGTTGAAATTACCTACCCACATCAATTCCTGGTAAATATGACAATGGGTTTAACATAAGTGCTAAAAGGTTCCGTGTGAACTAAACTGAAACTAGTTGTCATCACAGTGCTTGCTCCTATATTTGGGTCACTGATTGTGGAGAAATGTTTTTTAACCCACATCTTTTTATTTTAAATCTCCATCACTTATGCTTATTCTTAAACATCCCATTTTACATCTAGCGACTTGCTCCAACATTTTTTGTCTGTTTTGCAGTCCTCAGTATGTGAGAAGATCATGGAGCTGCTGGGTCAGAATAAGATTGACCACCACCAGAGGCAGGTGGCGATCCTCAGCCAGGACAGCTTCTACAAGGTGCTAACTCCCGAGCAGAAGGCAAAGGCACTTAAGGGCCAGTTCAACTTTGACCATCCAGGTTAGTTGGTTGCACCTCAGCTAGGTTGCAGAAGGCACAATGCATGTCACTCTTATCACACATTTCAGTTGCCTCAAGAAAAATCTTCTTTTAAACAATTTAACCAGATACTTAATCATGAAGTGGAGTTTCACTTGCAGTATTTTGAGAAATTGGCAACTTGTAATACTTCTTTAACACTATACAGGTTTAAAGTTGAGATTAAGATGACAGTGAACAGCAAATTTGGGCAAGCAAATTACCAAGATGATATAAAAGGTTTAAAATAGGATTGTGTTCAGCAGCATGCTTTGCTGCCACGTTGATATTTTTCCCAGCGTGCCTTTGGCAGAAGCATAGACTCCATTTATGGAGCTGGCTTTGCCCCCTCATACTCCTGCTTCCTTCCTCGGCTGATTAGAAATCCTTACCGTCAGCAGGCCTTTCTCATAGGCAGCTGCTCTAAGGCTCAGAGACTGAACCCAACACCTGTTACACGAAAGGGATTCCCAGTTGCCAAACGTGCAGCTGGGGGTCCCACATTGGGTTCATAGCAGCACACCAAGGTGGTGTGACTGGGGTTAAATCATGAGACAACTCACGGATATCACAACTGGAACCTTACTTTTCTTTTCCTCAGATGCCTTTGACAATGAGCTGATCATGCAAACACTCAGACAGATCCTGCAGGGGAAGACGGTTCAGATCCCAGTTTATGATTTTGTCACTCATTCCAGGTGAGCACATCTGTCTGTTGCATATGTTCTGAAGAGAGCAGAATAGAATCAGATAAAATAAATACAACAGACAGGTTTCTGGGCTTCAAGCATTTTCTTATCAGTATAAACTTTCATAATGCCATGTCTGAGTATAGCCACTGACAGAGAGGAGAATACTCTTCTGTGTGTGTTGTTCCAGGAAAGAGGAGTTTGTTACGGTGTACCCGGCTGATGTGGTCCTGTTTGAGGGCATCCTCATGTTCTACTCACAGGAAATCAGAGACCTGTTCCAAATGAAGCTGTTTGTTGACACAGATCCAGACACACGGCTCTCACGCCGAGGTGTGTGGTGAGAGTGGGGTTGACAATTGAAGTGTAGTACGCTCCCTTAAGTAAACCTAAGTTAGAGGGTAAGGGTTAACTAAAAAACTAGCACAAGTAGACTTGTTGCAGAAGAACATTTAACACTAGGTAAAAGTACTCTCAAGTCACTACTGAATTTAAACAGTTGGGGTTTTCTATAAATGTATTTGTGCCATTTTGTGCAATGATTAATAATTATTGTTAATTTTTCTTTTGCTCTTTTTTTCATTCTCAGTTTTAAGAGACATCAGTGAGCGTGGTAGAGAACTTGAGCAAGTGCTGAATCAGTACATCACCTTTGTCAAACCAGCCTTTGAAGAGTTCTGTTTACCAGTAAGTGATGTTTCCAACTTATAATTATCTTAAGCAGGAGAGCCCAACAGATACACCGGGATGGCTGACATTATCGGACAGATTTAGCTCAGATCAGATACATTGATTAAAGTGTTCCTGTTGCAGATGTGAAACAGGAAATTGCTATTCAGAGAGGCAAACAAAACAATTAAGCTTATCATTAAAAAGTTCCTATTACATTATTTGTCCAGCAGGGTGCGCCAGTGAGTTTGATGTAACTAAAATGTCTCGCTGAGTTGACATTCTTGTCACAATTCTTGTTAAACTAAATTAAGGGCTGTTGTTGAAAATTTTATATTATTTATTAAACTAGTTATTTATATTCTGTTAGTGGTCTTACTTAGAGATAAATGTATCTTGAGCATTAATGTTTTCTTTGTTTCTATCAGACAAAGAAGTATGCAGATGTGATTATTCCACGAGGAGCGGATAATCTTGGTGAGGACAATAATTGATAGATTCTCAAATGTTTTTACACATTAAAGCCCATATTTAATATGTATTAATGCATCTATGAAGAATTTGGTGGATAGAGGCCATAATGGTCGCTCTTAGCATAGCTACCATTATGACCTGTTGCATTGTGGATAATGTAACCACCAGGTGATTGCATGAAAGGGCAATGTGTTAAATAATACTGCTGGTTACTTTCTAACTGTCCATTGAGTCTGACTGTTGTATAGCTATGGTATAAATTAGAGGAGTACTTTTAAGTCTTCTGTGTAACCATCTTTGTCTCTGTCATTGCCTACAGTGGCCATTAATTTGATAGTACAGCACATCCAAGACATTCTGAATGGTGGACTGAGCAAGCGTCACAACGGCTGCACGAATGGCCACAGCACTCCACGTCAGCGGCGGACCTCCGAGTCCAGCAGCCGGCCTCATTGACCTCATCACACCTCTCTTCACAGGGCGGAGAGGGGTGTCGGGGTTGCGCTGTAAATAATGCCAGTTGGCATCCCTGTATTTAAGAGAGAAAAGAGATGCAAAAAGAATTGAAATGCCTTTTATTATTATGACTACTCTTGTTATAAGTTACTTTCAATGTAATTGTTGAACTTGAGATTTAGATTTTTGTCAGGAGAGTAAAAGAAAGCTCTTGTTATTCTTGTGATGAGACCATGGGTTAAAATTGACCCCATGCATTTTCCTCCCAGATTGAATTTTGTTTTTTATGTATCCCCTTGCTGCTTCATGGAAATTCATGCCATTAATGAATAAAAGAGGGGAACCTTTTTTTTTTTTGTAATGACTGATAAAACTTGAACCCCTAATGGCCGGGGAGTCTGAGTGTTTGGGTGGGTTTCAAACAACAAGGATGAGGAAACAGATGAAGAGTTGAAGAAACTGGGATGGCACTCTGTATCTGTACTGACAATCTCAGAAGCCCCTCCCCCTTTTTTTTCTTCCATTGTTTAAATTCCCTTGTATTGTGTGGTGTAATTTGTTACACTAGAGGTCTGTTAACAACAGTATTCATCACAGTGATTCTGTATCACGTCTGCAGCGGCAGAAACAGACTACACATTTATAAGTACTGGTTCTAACATGCAGAATAATGTGAGTACAAGGCCAGTGAAGCCAAAGGTTGGAAGGTTCAGCTGACTACTGTATTAACTCTAGTTAATAACAGTAGTTAGTTACTGTATTAACTCTGTGTTAAGTCTAGTGTTGTGGGTATTGTTACGTTTTTGGGATGCATGTACCCTCTAAATAATGGCCTACAGATATATGAGTGAATCAAAACACATACTCATACATACATACAAGTACTCCTGTTCCTGAAAGAAGAAGATCATAAGGTTATTACAATTTGGATGTATATTTTACTTATATCTTACACCAACTTAGATGATTTTGCTTGCATTCACTTGACAGAATCAGCCCTTTTAAATAAAATAAAGGTCTGACATGTATACTCTCAGGTTGATAATACCATTTTGATTTGAAAAGCCAGAGAAAGGGTGTTATAAGGGCCTTCAGTGCCACAGCAATATCCACTTTTGCAGGTGCGTGGCCACTGACCACCAAGACCCACCGCAATGCCTCTGCAAAGTTGCCTCAGGTTAAAGTGTACAGTAAGTATCAACACTAGAAATCAGTTTCCATTTTAACTTAAGTTTACAATTAGAAATAACTGTTGAATCAGTTTTGTATTCCATGTGATGTATTTGCTGTGTATAGTGCGATTGAATGAATGATTTGTACCATGAGATTTGTATGGGATGGCTGTTGGATTGGATATTTGGATGATTTATTACTGAATGATGTCAATTGCTTAATGGTCAATAAACTGATGAAGCCCAGTGTCACTTTCTTAGAAATGTTATTTGGACGAAGTTTGTGTATGAATCGCTTTGATGACGTTGCGCACAGGCACAGATATATTATTTGAGAATATGCGAACAAAGGCATGACAAAGAAAGGTTCACACAATGAAATGCAATACTGGTGCATTACCGGGAAATAGGTCAGTATGATTCAGTCCACTAGGGGGTGTAATCGAATGTTGTGGTGAGGCGTACTTCAAATGCTGACGGACTGAATGAATTGAATGCCATTGAATGCGCGTAATCGTCCAGAATAATTGAAATACTTGGGAAACAATTTGCCGAAACTCTAGCTTCAGTTGGCATGACGCACGGCACGATGCATTGTTTTTGGTTTAAAGGATTATTTCAGTAATATATTACAAGCGTGACGTACATGTTCCCACATTGCTGCAGTGCTATGAACTTATGCTATTTCGCGATGTTCTCAAACAAAACACCTTTCAAAACGTTTTCATCGTTTTCGCTTTAAAAAAATGTCATGTAGCTAACTTCAAAATATAGATATAGGAAAAGGAAAGGGAAAGGGAAAGAAAATAAGTCTCACCGAGTAATCAGATTTTACTGAGGAGCACCTGAAGGCAGCAGGAAAAGTTGTCAGTGGGGAAGCAAGATGGTGGTATGTGTCAACACAGCATGCCTTGGTTTATACAGCAATTGAGCTCGTTTTGAATGAATTTTAACCTCTTTTTTTCTCATATGCACACAGAAATTTGGGCTCCAATTCAAAGCCACTCTGGAAAATGTCACCAAAGTGAGACCACTTGGTGACGACTTCCGCTGGTTTCTGAAGGTAGGTGGCTGTCAAGCTAGCATGCTAGCTAACTTCCCTAGTATCTCTTTCTCATTTTCTATGCTCCAAAATGGTCATTTTTGATGATGCTTATTGTCAGAGTAAATATCCTGGTGTGACCTTCTACTTGTCAACTAAATGATGTCTGTGCAGATGTTAATTATGTTTATATACTATTCACTGCTTACTGCTGTACTGACTAATGCTCACAATATTTTTATATATATATTTTTTTTGCTTTGATTTAGCTGAAGTGTGGAAACTGTGGAGAAATCCCAGATAAATGGCAGTATGTAACATTAGTGGTAAGTACAAATATAAGTTTTCTGATCATACATTCTAGCAAATTTGTACGTGCTGTCACACACAGTACCCAATCTGATTTGTGATGACTCCACAGGAGAGCGTACCACTGAAAGGAGGAAGAGGCAGTGCCAGCATGGTGCAGAAATGTAAACTTTGTGCCAGGGAAAATTCAATTGGTATGAGCTGCAAGTCTGTTTCACTTACTTTGTCTTCATCTTCTGAGATAAAACTCTGGTAAAAGTGTAACATGTCATTTGCTTTCTTACAGATATCCTAGCAGACACAATCACACCTTATAATGTAAGCATACATTCTGTGCTTTTACTTTGAAACATCCTCATCATTAGTCTTTTTTCATGCAGCCTAACAGTCTACACCAAAGACTTCATGATTCTCAGTGCAGCTGTGTTGCAAACAGCCACATACACTTAAGTTTAACATCATGGCTCTTGGTGTTGAGAGTAATCTTGTAAAAAAAAAAAAAAATGGAATTCAGCTTTTAATGGAAACACCACACATTAAAGAAAACACCGATGATTTTAATGAATTAATCAGCAGTAACATGATGGAATACCACTGTTTTTTACGAATGATTTAAGGGAGTAATTCTCAAATAAAAGCATCTGAAAAGAGTTTTTTTGAATTTATCTTAAAACAATTGCCAGGTGCCCATGTTAACATTGAATCAGGCTTTCCTTGCTGCTTTTCTCCCTCCTCTTTATATTTGCAATTAAGAAATCCCTCCCATGTGCTCTTTTTGTTCTTTTGTGCTCTTACAGAGATTACAAATGTAAATATATGGTTTAAATTACATCCAGAAGTTGTGTGAGCTCTTGCTAACTGCAATTTCTTGTATCAAGGGATCTGTCTCTTTGTTCATTGGCCCGTAAAAAACAACTGCACAGTGCGCCCTTAAGAAAGTGTGTGTGTGTGTGTGTGTGTGAGTGTGTCTGTCTGTCTGTCTCATGTGTGTCTAATGGTGCCGTATGTCTTTTTGGTTGAAGGCTGAGGACAGTGAAAGATTCAAGACAATGGTGCAGTTTGAGTGTCGAGGCCTTGAACCCGTTGACTTCCAACCACAGGTGAAAGTCTTTGGAAACAGATACAAGTACTTCAGTGTGTTTAGCACAGGCCTTTTCACAGTGGAAAAACAAAAGTTAAGGCAAAGGAAAAGGAATGGCTCTATTTCATTCAGGTGTCTATAACAATGGGTGATTCTGCAGAACGCCAAGACTCAGAAAATAAACTGTGAATGGGGACTCATTCTTTTTTTTTTCACTGATGCCTGAACTTTTCCTATTGACTTGATTTGTTAAAATGTTTTCTGTACAAATGACAGTGTAAACACTTTTAAATGGATCTTTTCCCCAGTGACATTTGGCCTGTCATTTACAATTGTAAAACTTAATTGCTGCATTATGTGTTGGTGTGCCAATTGTTTAGCCTTGGTGTTAAATTGCTGACTAATTAGAGCATTTTATTGGCACACCAAAATGTAAATACAATAAAGTGTTATTAATCAATTCTAGATGCAAATGTACTCCTTGCTGAGTCAACATATTTGTTAAATTTGTCATCTATGAAGTGGATAATATAATAACATTATATGACACTTTTCAATTTCTTCTCTTTTGAACCCACTCCAGGCTGGTTTTGCAGCAGAAGGAGCAGAGTCTGGAACACAGTTTAATGAAGTCAACCTACAAGAGAAAGTAAGTACAGTGGGAACGACCTGCCCCTGAGAGTTATTTAGTTTTGTTTAGATGTTCTTTATGCTTACAGGTGAACTATAAAAAATTAACTTGAAACAAGATTTCAACCTTGTAACTGAGCTGTTGGATAGCATTCATTTTTGTCAAAATAGTAAATCCCAGTAAGTAATTTTGTAACAAGGTCTTTCATTTATTTGGTTTATGGTGGTGTTTACTGAATATTTCTCTCAGGGATTCCAACAGTGTTGTACCTCTTTTATCTGTGCAACTCATCAACACCCCCCCCCCCTTTTTTTTTTGTAAATTTCAGGACTGGACAGACTATGACGAGAAAGTCAGTGAGTCAGTGGGAATATATGAAGTCACACACCAGTTCAAAAAGTGCTGATGTCATCATGGGATGAGCTTCAAAGGGCGAATGAACACTACAGCCAAACAGACCTCTTTGCTGGTCTCAAAAGGATGACCCTTCAGATGCAGAGGTGGCATAGTTTGGTTGAATATGAACATTATTGGGTGGATTAAATCTTCTTGTCCAAACACATTTTGGATTAATCAACAGCTTCAAAGGTTTTTCCACTGAATCAATAAAATTGAAAGGTGAACATTTTGAGTGAGGCTTTTTATTTACACATTTGAATGCTACTTTCAGTGGGGACAAGTGAAAGAGTTCTCACTCTGTCAACATTTTAACATACCAAAGCTTTCAAGACATTTCTATCAACATTCAGCGGTGGGGAGAGGATTGTTGAAGGAGCCACGAATGAATTAAGAGGTATTTTGAAGGTGTATTACAGTTTAAATTTAAATATTGGTGTTTTTTTTATTGTTTATGATATTTAGGCTTTTTTGTGATCATGTTGACGAGAGAGGTAGGTCATATGGATATGGGCAGGGATGTTATGTTAATATAAGCACCTGCTCACCTGTGTGGCCAGAGAGAGAGAGAGGGTGAGCAGGGTTGCCTTATTTTTTATTGACCGCTATTTTCTTTGATCACTGTGTTCACTTTGATTATGATGTTATGCACAGTATCATGAGTAGATTATTCTTTTTTGTTAATAAAAAGTTAAACTTATTTTCTCGTTTCTGTGTTTTTTTTCGTTAAGCGCATCAGACAAGGAGAGGCCTGGCCTCAGCCTCTCAGCAACTCTTTGTTTTGTGAAGTCGCTATAATTGTGTTAAGTAATAGACCTCTCTCTCTCAGTGATGTCTAATCTATAACAGAATAAGAAGAAACAAACAAACAGAAAACCTCATTGCTTTTCAGAAAACAATTAATTCAGGGATACTTGAATAATGATCAAACTGGCCCTCTGTATCAAACCACCCAGACAATTTCATACAACGCTGAAGCACATAATAGCATACATTGAAAATTTAATTCAAACAAAGTTCTTAATAAAATAAATTGCTGAAAAAAAACTAAATAAAAGAGCAAACAGGTTTCTTAAATATTACTACAAAATGGCATTTACTCAGCTTCTCATGAAAAAGCAGCAATTTATCTCAATTCTGTGTTTAAGCACCAATGAAAAAAGGGCCTTTCTACAGGTTCGAAAAGACAATTATTAAAGAAAAAAAAAACTTATGTCAATGCGATTTATGGAGACAAGCGTTTGTCTTCAGAGTAACCCCAGAATATCCACACTTGCACAAGCACAAGGTTTTTTCCTCACCGAGTGAAGCATCTTCGTGGATACAAACGATCTTTGTGCAGCAGGCAGTTAGCAGGACACCGTCAGTGCTGTTCGTAGTGCTGCTCGCTGCTGTTTGCTGCTCACAGACCTGCATCCCTCTGTGTGGACCTGCTGCTGAAAACAACCGACCATGGCTCCTGCAAAGAAGAACAGGGTGTTTGTCGTCGGGGTGGGCATGACAAAGGTAAAAGTATTTAATAGGAGTATTGTCTCAATTCACCAGACGACAAGAACAGCGTTACATAAGAGTTTATGCTAGCATAGTTGGCTATTTCTAAATTGAATGGTATTTTAAAAATTGATGGATTCAAAACTGTGCTTTTATACAATTATTTTATTTTTAGCTGAAAGTTCATGGTGTTAAAAATGCCCAATTGCTGTCACGATATTGTGTCAACAACTGACATTTCACGTTGTAAACATTAGCTAGCTAAGTTAGCCAAAGTTGACAAGGTGAGGGTAGTGTAGTTTCAGTTCATGTTAATAATTTTTAGTTTTACATTTTTTTAGAGTCTGGGTTGAATGTAGACGTACCTGGTTCTGTTTTAATGGCTCCCATACCCACAATTTGAGTCCATAGTTCATGGCCGACAGTTCTGCAATCTGTGTTAAGGGTCATCCCACCAACACACTGCTGACATGATGAGGTGTAGCTCCAGAGTCAACTCTGTAAGAACAACTCTTAGGTCAAATCTAATTGCCCATGTCCATTTAGTGCAAAAACTTGCTGAATTCAGTGCTTTAGAAGAGGTAACATCGACATTTTAATCTGTGACTGATGTCACTGTACATGCCTGATGCCCCTGAAAAGTATATGGATAATATTTCTTTCCTGGCAGTGCTGTCACTTCCAGTCCTCCAGGCTCAGAAAAATATTTAACTTTCAAGTAGAATTTTCTACGAATGAAGCCTTAAATTATAAAACCTGTATGATGAACTTTAAAGCATGAAAAAGACAAATTATGTTTTTCAAGCTTTATTTTCATTATGGGTTAAAGCAATGAATTGAGCTTTTCTGTTTAAAAAAAAAAAAAGCTACTGTAGCCACCACAACCCCTTTACCTGTACACACTCACACCTGACTCACACTTAATATAATAATCATTTCTTCTCTATTTGCAAGTAAAATTGCATATAGTGACTCAACCAGTATTTTAAGTAGAGCTGCACCAAATGTCATATTTTAAATGAAGGGCTTCAGGTAAAGGTGTTTGAATAAGGCTTTGTATGTCTGCCATCATTCTTCATGAAGTCACTGCCTCCCAAAAACACAAACTTTTGCCTTGTGATCCTCTCTCATACTTCTCTGTTTGTTTCTGCAGTTTGACAAGCCTGGTGCCAGAGACAACTATGATTACCCTGATATGGCCAAAGAAGCAGGTGCTTATCTTCACACAATATACACCTTGTTAGTCACTGGAGAGATACCATATCTGAATATCTGTGAGATGGATCTTGTTGTGTAACAAAGTGTTTAATTATTGAATTTCTACATCCTATTTTAGGTCAAAATGCTCTGGCAGATGCAGGAATCCCATATTCTGCCATTGAACAAGCCTGTGTGGGTTATGTCTATGGTAAGACTATTTTGTGAAATCTTAATATATATATATAGATATATATATATATATATATATATATTATATGTGTGTGTGCGTGTGTGTGCCTGGTCTATAAGCACACTCTCTAAAGGGAGATGCTTTTGCTCATGACAGAATCAAATAATGTGTCTCCTTTATTGTAATTACCTGGAAAAAAGAGTAAAATAAATAAGGCATAGCATCTTCTCCTTCAGGGGACTCCACATGTGGGCAGAGGGCCATTTACCACAGCCTGGGCCTGACCGGCATCCCTATCATCAATGTCAACAACAACTGCTCCACAGGCTCCACAGCTCTCTTCATGGCACGGCAGATAGTTCAGGGAGGTAAGTCAAGCAGGACGTTTTTAAAGCGATAACGGCACCAGATCTCCGTCATTCAGAAAGAAGCCTGTAAAGTACTTGCATTACAATGGAGGGATGTAGTCAGTCAGGTTATTCAGAGAGGATTCAGTAGATAGCAGTTTCACACTTTTTCAACAGCTTCTGCAGCATAACCCATCATCTATGATTTACCTGAAAATGTAAATCAACCTATTAAACCATATTTTCTCTTTCACAGGTCTTGCTGATTGTGTCCTTGCGCTCGGGTTTGAGAAGATGGAGAGGGGCTCTCTGTCTGCCAAGGTATAAAACTGTTGTTGTTATGGATGTAGAGGAGGGAGCCTGAATAACATGAGCATCATCTTGCAGTCTACCATACGTGTGTTATTACTATGTGTGTCCTGTAGCTTCTTTTTGAAAAGAAAGGATACCTGCTGGGGGTCCTCACTCTTCCTCTGCCCCTGTAAAACAAAGAGAGAAGCCTCACTGATTAATATTTAAACACTGATCACAGCAGACACAACAGATTAGTGTGGCTGTACCCTAGAAATGAAGATGTAATGAACCCCTGCTTCCTTTGATTAGTTTTAATTAACTGCTTATTGCTTTGAGGGAATTCATAACACAGGAGAGCTGAAGGGAGAGCAGAAGAGTCAAGACGGAGCTCTGCCTTTTTAAAAAAAGCAAACATACAGGCTGCACAGTTTGTCAAAATGAGTGTCTTTCTCTATTTTCCTTTTCTATCAATGCATTAAAAAAATACAGAAATCTTTCATCCACAAAACAGGCTTCACTGTCTCATGTAGCAGGTTTAACATGTGATAGCTCACTCCATTTTAAGTCCCAGCTTTTAGCTCTTAATGTAAATGCATCATCATTCTCCATTTAAGTCGTCTTTTTTTTAAGGTAGAAAACTAATTTAAGTACCTGTTTCTAGTTTATGGACAGGACCAATCCCATGGACAAACACATGGAGGTGATGATCAATCGCTACGGGATGGCAGCAGCTCCAGCAGCACCACAGATGTTTGGCAACGCTGGCAGGGAGCACATGGAGAAATATGGTACATACTACTGGTTTATTAAATACAGATGCATCTTACAGAGACTAAAATGGCAAAGTGATTATTTAACCTTACTGTCAGCTTGTGATTTTTTCAGGAATCATATGCACTAAATGTTTGTGTCAACTTTTGAACCTCCCTCAGGCACGAAAATGGAACACTTTGCCAAAGTTGCCTGGAAAAACCACAAACATTCCACCAACAATCCGTAAGACACAGCTTACTTCAAACTCAGATTACTGCCTCAGAATACCCTTGGTTTATTTTTACTCAAGTCTGTGTGTGAATGTGCATGTCTCCATATGTGCAGGTATTCCCAGTTCCAGGATGAGTACAGTTTGGATCAGGTGATCAACTCCAGGAAGGTGTTTGACTTCCTTACTCTTCTGCAGTGTTGGTAAGAGCATCACGGATTTCAAGGTTGAAGATTCAAGATTCATTTATGTCTCATTCTGCAACACAAGGTTGCACAAAGGAGAAACTGTTTTAACATCTTGTATTAGCGGGCAGCAGATTCTTCTGTAGCAGTTCCTTATTGTTTTCTTTTGTTAATTAACTTATATCAAGTCTTAAGGTTTGTGATGAGACTAAAGACAGCGAGGAGCAATTTTTCCATTTTCTCAAAGTGCAGATGCTTCAGTTCTTTACTCAACCCTGCCTGTTTACCACGCTCTCCCTCTCCCGTCAGCCCTACGTCAGATGGTGCTGGAGCAGCAGTTTTAGCCAGTGAGGCCTTCGTCAGGAAACACCACCTGGAGAACCAGGCAGTGGAGATTTTGGCCCAAGAGATGGTGACTGACTTGTCCTCCACTTTTGATGAAAACAGCTGCATTAAGATGGTAAGAAATTGTCTTAACAGGCTGAATGGTGTGTTTGGCAGATCAGCGTGCACAAATCATGCACTCAATCAGAATAACATCCTCCAACAATAAAACTCTTTTATGATAGATGAGAGATTAAAACTTTGACATACAGGCTTAATGAATGTCAAAAACCCTTAACTGCAGAGAAACTACACAAAATGAAGCACTGCTAAAGAGGAACGTCCCTCTGGGATTAAAAAGATATTATGAATTAGTTTACAGGCACAAAGAAGTAGTTTCAGTGGTGGTTAATAACTAAGACTGTAAGAGCAAATGAGGGCAGTGCTGAATAGAGCCACACATGCACAAGGCTCATGGGAGTCCTAGAGAACTAATGCATGTCTGAGGACATAAAAACCTCAACAAGGAAACAGAAGTTTCCTACTTTGAATTATCAGCCAGAAGAAAAGCCTGATGCTGGGCAAAAATCACAGGGACATCAACGCACCACGTTGCAGCTGAACCCTTAAGGCCATGTGTAATAACTGTTGAGAAGGACTGAGCTGAACTGAGCAGTCCACATAAAAAGAAACCTTGGAGAGACAAGTCTTGTCATGATACACAGGATCTCATTGTGGAAGGTGTACAGAATGTGCTGATACAAAAAAAAGCTCAGGAAGAAGCTCTCCTCCGCCTGCAAGACTTACTGTTACAGTTGAAGGAACAAAATACAACTGTACACGTCTAAAGATCTGGAGACGCTTATCCTGTCTGTGTTTGGATGATGGACATTTTCACTTCACGACCTAAGAAATCCATTGGTCATTAAAGTGCTTATGCCCTTTAGTTCCTTTCCTTTGAACTTTCAGTCTGGTTACTGTCTAAATAAATGTTTTTCTCAATTAAAACCTATATCTTCTTATCCTAAAACACTCTTAATTTTAATCCAAAACCACTACAGTTATATGATGGGTGAATAGGGTGTCAAACAAGGTACATTTATATTAAAATAATTTAACATTTAAAATCACACCTGTTTCCTTAAATGAAGCTCATTGACACAGTTCTTTTTTCTGCTCAGGTGGGATATGACATGTCTCGGCTGGCTGCCAAAAAATGTTATGAAGATGCAGGTCTGAAGCCCGGCGACATTGATGTGGTCGAGCTGCATGACTGCTTCTCAGCCAATGAGCTGATCACCTATGAGGCTCTGGGGCTCTGTCCAGAGGGTAAGACTGCAGCTACCTAGAGTCTCGTTTTTGTTCCAGCCACTTTAAAACTTAACTGTTAGAGAGACAAGAAGAGGATCCATCCTTCGTCTACAGTTTAGATTCCTACTTTTCTAAAAGTCAAAAATAGAAACGACCGTGTTCTTATTGTGTTTTTTTGCCACTTATCTTTGTAAGTTATGTAAAAGGATCAGCTGATATTCCTGCACAGAGCAAGGTGTGCTTAGCTTAGTGGATGATGTGTGACAACATTCTGTTTGTCTCACTGTTGAACCATCATGAAATCAGCAAAAGAACTAGAATTTGAATGTGAATTGTTCATTGTCAAACATGTTGCCTGTAGTTTCCCGTCTCTTTGTTTTTAGGTTATAAGGACATTTGGCTTCTAGGCTAAATACAGATCATCACTCTGTCGAGAGCCATTCTTTTGGGAGACACAATAATAAGGGATGAAAAGAGCGAGCTGAGTAAAACTGGTTGGCTGCATGGTGTCACAGTGAGGGATGTGAAACAGCTCAGGTCTTACAGGCAGGACAGGACTGTTGCACAGGAAACCAACAGTATTTTCAACAAGGAAGATTCAGAACTACAAAAAACTGGCATGGGCTGAAAATTAGGGGTGACATGACTTCCTTAAAACGTCTCAGTATTTTTGATTAACTTTATTGACATACCAAATCATTGACTGCATAAATAGCACAGATGAAGCAACAAAGCAGTTTAATTTGTCAGGCAAAAACCAGGCAGTTTTTTGAGTGTTGCCTTCATGGGATTTTACAGATTTTTTAGGTTTGCATTTCACATAATGACACAAGGCGGACTAACTTTATCTTGTTTTTTTTTTAAGAAACACTCCTTTTATTATTATTTCTTCATTTCTAAATCATATTTTTGTAATAAAAACATTGTAGTATATACAAACAAAGGCATGTTTTCTAATATCATTTGAGTTCTTGGGTAATAACATGCATGTTAATGATATTATATTAACATGTAAAGCTAATGCTTGATTTCTCTGAGTATTGTTTTGTGATTTTGTGTGTTTTATTATGTCTGCAGGAAAAGCAGGAGAGCTGATTGACAGAGGGGACAATACATATGGAGGCAAGTTTGTGGTTAACCCTAGCGGTGGTCTCATCTCTAAGGGACATCCCCTTGGTGCCACAGGTATGCTGAGCCGACTCTGGATGAAAACTGCTTGTCATATACTGCAGGACAAAGTGCGTAGAACATAATCTGGAAATACAGATCAGAGTGAAAAAGTATTTGCAGCTAATGTTTATTTTAACTTGTTCGCAGCAAATGAACTGTTCAGAACATGTAAACTATGGTCCATGGTGGCCACCAGGTGGCATATATCTCACAGTGATAGCCACCTGCATTGTAACTGGGTGAGAGTGATCCTCAGCCTGCATGTGAGAGGGCAGCCGTCTGTGGCTCTGGCAAGCCTCACATGTAATCTCTCTGAATATTAAACTGCTGAGGGACGAGACCGAACAGTGCAGCTGACTCACCCAGCCTGCAGCTCATTCCTGCCACTCTTTATGTTTTTCATACACATACCATTTTTTATACACACTGTCACTGTGGAGTCAGTCAGTATGTGTACACTCCATTATACACTCACCTACTCACATAGACTAACTGGGACAGCGAGATGAAACAGCAGTATTTCCCTTCTTCACTCATTTGACACGAACAGTTGGATTTGTCACTGTCTACTGTCTCTTTTTCTGTGATTTGTCATTTTTATCTGAACCTCCCTCTCCCCATATCTCACATTTTCAACCACAAGTCACTTTGACTCATTATTTTTTGCCAGACTTTTTCTCATTTATGTTGTTAATACGTCTTTAGGTCTCCTGGGTCACTCTCTCAGTGTGCGGGTGTCTGAGACAGCTAAGCTCTATCTGTTGCTCCTAATCGTGGTTGTAAAGCTCTGACCTCTTGCCTTGTGAACACTGCAGGCAGAAATACACCCACATTACATCTATGCCTGGTGTTTGCCTCTAAAATGGATTTTTTTCTTAAACAGGTCTGCCTCATTTTAATTTGAAACATTTAGGGCTAAACTGCAACTGAAACAGAGGTTTCCACTTAGTTTTCACAAAAATACTCATCTGGAATGACATTGTTGAGTTCAAAACACTGTACTGTGTAAACCGCAGTAGTGGTCACATAACCAGTGATGGTTTATTGACTGGAGGAGGGTCTGGGGGAATCCATTATTAAAGTGGTATAGAGTTAAAAACTCTCAGGCTTGTTTGCATTTAATTAAAACAATAACAGTGGTCATGGGCAGTGCTAAACCCCTGATGCAACAACAGTGCCTTTCGAAACAGTAATATGCAGATATTGAAAGGGGAGGAGAATGCTTAGCAACAGCCAACATCCTGTGAGTCACACCACATGTGACCTGACCTCCATGGACCTTGAAACCTCACAGAAGCAGAGGCTGACGTATGTGATGCATTACCTCTTATCCTTACCTTTTAGAAATAAAAGGTTGAAAGGATTGCGAGCATCATTGGTTCATAAAAATTGTGCGTCAATCTGAACTTTTCTTTTCATTGTCTATAAATTGTGTATCTAAAGTTATCCCCACAGGCTGTTTATTTTGGAAAATGGCCTTGTGGACCCAACAGTAAATTTTTCAGTTGGCATTTAGACAAAATCATTCTCACACAAACAAGTCCCCTTGGAGAAGATTAGGAGAGTGCTGCAGAATGTGAACGATGCACCACGAAGAGGTCTTACCCTTAAGTCCTTTAGCTTATTGGGATAATGGAGAAATGCAAAAGCTCATTAAGCAGATGGGATGAAATGCTTAGCTGTAACGCTAGCGCAGGAGCTGTCCCTGGCGAGATTAGGGACTGAGTTGTCAGATTAGGAGTCAACTTGTCACCCCTCTTAGTGTGAATATTGTGTTTAACGCTTGCAGGTTGCCCTGGTGTCTTCACCTGGAGACCCAGAAATTTGACAGGATTTGTGCTGATTTAAATTGTCCCAAGTGACCAAGTGTTGTAAAAATAGGAAAATAAAGAAGATCCTTTTTCTGTGCAAGGAATTTACTTTAAAATCTCTCACTCATGCATTATACAGAATGCACATGGTGGATTTTTTTCTCTAGGAACTTCATTTCACACCCCAAATGAATCCACATGTTACAACATAATAGAGCGAGGTTTAAAAAGTAGTTAACTAATATCTTCTTAACTGATAATCTTCTTCACTTTTTTTTATCTTTCCACTTTATTCAATGTACCCCTCATCAGTTTATGTATGATGATACATATTTCATTGTTTCACAAAGTTTAAATAACATTGGTAGGTCCTCAGTCCACTTTTCATCACATCTCCCACAGCACCTTTCACACATGCACTGCTAACCTTGAATTTTGAGCACATCTACCGTCTGCACTGTATATATGTGACAGCAAATGACTAAATCATTTGATATGGACCTCACAGCTTCCTACACCACAGATTGGTTTATATATCCACCATCATCTATCTGTGAATGAAACATGTCATGCCTCCTGCATGTTTTAGCCTGGCAGAAACAAGATTTTCTAAGTATTTCCAGTATCTGAGAACACGTTTGAGTTAACACAACGTTTGACTCGGACAGTCTCTCTTGTGTGTGTGTCAAGTGTGAAAGGCCATGCACAGATCTGTGCAGACCTGATTCTGCAGACGGTGTACACAATTCACATGTGAAAATAACTAATGAGTTACATAAGCCTTTACCCTCTTTTCCCTCTGCTCCCCCAGGTCTGGCCCAGTGTGCAGAGCTGTGCTGGCAGCTCCGAGGGCAGGCCGGCAGGAGGCAGGTCTCTGGGGCAAAAGTGGCCTTGCAACACAACATTGGCTTAGGAGGAGCTGTGGTTGTCACTCTATACAGGATGGGATTCCCTCAGGAGGCCAGGTGAGGAAGTTGTTACCAACAACTCATTATTGGTTCAGTCCGATTTAGCGTAATTTAGCGTTACTCTAGATTTGATAAGTGATTAATTGTTGCAGGTACTGTTATGTAGCAGATCTATTCTTTAATCACTTCACCTGTCAGCATGCCCTTTAAGCTGGTGTGAATCAGAAACATTTGTGCTATGTGCCCAGCTATTACAGACTCTGCTTCTGTAGATACCGCACATTGTTTATCAAGACTTAAATGCTAGATAGCTAAAGTTCATGTTTCACTTAATGTGTACTTTGCTTTCTCGTTTTTTTTTGTCTTCTTCCCACAGTCGCCGCGTAGGTGCAGTTCCCACCAGCTCAGGGAGCGGGCTGGAGGAATTTAAAGCTTATCCTGTCTTTAAAGAGATTGAAAAACATCTCCAAAAGGTATGAGAGCACACTGTCACCAACATAAGCCTCCCCATATCTTTATGTAATTATTCTGTGTCTGATCTAATGGAATAAGTATATTTTCATCCAATTAAAAAAAGAAGGTCAATATCTTAGATTTTTATTCCCTTGTCTTTCTTCAAGCCTGCTGATCATTACATGTGTAACATAATCATAAGTCCTTAATAGGCATTCATAAACATTTTATACATAGGTCGATATAGAAATGGAAATGTGGTTTTGAGTCTTTCTTTGTTCCTTTTTAAGTCAGTTGGCAATGTACAGTTTTCACATGTTTCTATCCACAAAAGCAACTTATATAGTATTGTGCCCATTAAATAGTACATGACAATTCCATAGAAAGAATGCAGTATCAGTTCTACATGTTTAGGTTGATGTAGCTTTCACAATTTCTGTCTTTCCATTTAGAAATATAATGATACTGACTGTCAAAGCCACAAAGGACTTAACATTGTCAGTTTCTTAATGGAGGTATAGAATGTACAGCAACCAAGCCAAGGATGCAGATAAAAAGCTTTCACTACTTAGGACACATCAAGGTAAAATATTTTATAGAAGGAAAATCACAGACGAGTTTCGAACACTGGGTCTTATTTAGAGTGTGGAAGAAAGACGGGTCAAACAGAGTTGAGCTTCTCTTTATTAATATGCTAAACAGTTGGTAAATAGTGGGAAACCTTTGGGCGTAAACAACAAACAGACCCTCTAACTGTGTCTGAGCATATAGATTTATGTCTGAATAGAGTAATGTAGTTTGAGGCCCTGTTTAATATAAAGGCAGTTATTTATTTGAAATGACACTGGGGATTTATGCCTCTGATTTATCAGTGCTCTGTCATTTACAATCTGCATGTGACAATGGCAGAGAAAAGTAAACTGTATTTGGGTTTCTTTGATCCCTCTGGCTGCTATAAAGCCTGAGGTTACAGGCTTTATAGACATGGAGTTTATGCTCCTCGTCATTTTAAACTCTGCTGACTCCCACACGTGGACTCCCACTCACCCTGCACTTGCCAACACAACACTTAACTATAACCGTGCTGCTCACAGGTGATTTATTAGTCTGTCACTCTGAACCACTGCAGGAAACTTCACTTTTATTAGTGGTTTCAACCAGGTTGTTCCAATATCCACACCAGTCTGAAAAATGCCTCTCATGCTGCTTAAAATGCTGGATCGGCAATCAGAAGTACACAAGTCTATGCAGCACCCATTCAATACTACGTCATTTATTTATGAGAAACAAGACGCTGCAAGATTTTTTTACTACATAAGTAGCCAATATCCATATATATGTGTGTGTGTATATATATGTACCCACTCATATACAAAGTGTAGGTTTTGAGTATTTGGAATGAAGAAATTGTATTCCAGGATCTCTAGTTGAAAGCTTTTAATGTTTTTTCAAAAAAATCTTTTCAGTGAGAAATGTGATTTTTAGACCATCTGTGAAATTGTTTCTGATGTTAGGAGATGTTCCTCTCAGCATCACTGAAATGAACTAAAATGTTGGCAACTAAACCCACAGACTATTTCAGAAATGGGTTTTGTTTGGTTTTGTCCTGATAATCACTGACCTAACAGCCACACGGTCAAAACATGTCAGGCTGCAGTGACACTGAGAGAAGGATGTGGAGAGACCAAATCTCCATTAAGAACAGACAGAAACTAGACAGGGAATGTTTTGTTACACTGTAAATATTAAACTCCATTGTAATATGAATAAAGCAGCCATTGCAGATAACCCAATAATATTTTTTTTTTTTACCTTTAAAACATTTTTTTTTAACTTAGTTAAAAAAACATACGACCTTGATTCAAGTGACTGAAGTTGCACTGTTTGCTTAACAATGGATGCTTTTACTATTAAACCTGAAAAGTACAGATAATTAATACTTTCCATCATCATATAAAAAGGATCATTTTGTGAAACTTCCCTGCAGGAAGGACAGGAGCTTGTCAAGAAGGTTGGTGGAGTGTTTGCTTTTAAAGTGAAGGATGGACCAGGAGGGAAAGAGGCAACCTGGATCGTGGATGTGAAAAGTGGCACAGGCTCCGTCACCAATGACCCAGGTGTGTATCCAAACTGTGGTGTTTCAAAGTTTTGCAATGTTTCAAAGTCTGAAGTTTTTTATTTTATTTTTTTTATCAGCCTTTATTCTCCTGCTTTTTCCCACATGGACGATGTGTTCTCTTCAGTGGTGGGGCTTAAAAAAAGAAACATTTTATGACACAGTGGGACTTCACTCTTTCAGTCTATTTTCACACGCCCACCTCTTAGCTGCAGTACATTCTTATTTTTAGGGTTGTATGTGTTTTTTTTCTTTCTTACAAAGAGCACACATGACCATCAGATCCTATGCTTGTGTTGCTCTATTGTGTTTTGTGAAAGTAACATGTTCCAAACAGGCTGGAGGAGCCGTCATTGAACATTTTTACCTTTACTTTGAAACTCAGAGAGGCAATAGGCTTACTTTGCTGAGATATATATTGATTTTAATATCTGTCTATAGAGTGCCTCCTCATGTCATCAGTACTGAGAGGTCTTGACAATACAGTTGAATACAGTTGAATCATGTTCATGGTTCAGCTGTTAAAACTTTATCTGTCTAACTGTGTATTAATAGTTACTGTTCTAATGAACTAATGAAGTTAAATTAGTTAGCACAGTCTTCATTTTAATATCTAGATTTTTCTTAAATGTCTTGCTTGGATTGAAAAGGCTGATAAAGCTGCTGTAATGATTGTCAAAACATGAAACCGGACCAAAAAATTAAAAACTCACCTCAGGGAAAAACATACAAATATAAAATCTGTTCTCCTCTGTTTGATGCCTTAGATATCTAGATACACTGTCAATAATGTATTCTGTCTTTGTAAGCCGATTGTGGTGTTCACACTCATTCATATGCTACATACTCATGCACATGTTGCATTCACATTCACCCAGACACACAAACATCCCTGCCCACTGTTTCACAAATGGGCTCCCCCTGTGATGTTTGATGCATCTAAACCATTATTTCTGCAGGTACCATTGCCAAGTGATGGAAGGACTACTAATTACAATACTAAAGTAAAAATTCTGGGAAGAAATTTTACTCAAGAGAAAAACTGCTAGTTTAAAGATGTACTTGCATAAAAGGAAAGCAAAACTGAGGTAAAGAAAAAATGTTAGATGATGAAACCTTCCTCAAGAGGATAAAATTCAATTAAACTAAAATGACTGATAATAAAGAGGAAGTCTGTTAAGACTGCAGCAGGTGCAACACTTGTTTTAACTCTACATAGATGTAATCACCTCACATCACGCCATATAAACTCTAGAGACTGCAGCTCTCAAACACACATATTAAGGCACAGAGCCTACACAGTTTGTACACACTGTGTGACGTACACACACACAAACGCAGCAATATGTTGCCAGGCAACGCAGCAGGTGCTCATCATGTCCTCTGAACAGTAAGTCACAGCCACAAGAACTTGTCATTGTTCTCAAATATCCGAATGATTTACGGTGGTCCTTGTGCAGCACAAAGTCCTCCACAGGCTGCCCCTTTTTTTCAACTTCTCTGCTCCTTTATCTCAAAAGAAAATGTAACTCGTTCGACCTCTGTGTTCCACTGTGACCACTCCACTCAGCCTCCTCTCATGCCTGTGTGGTGTGACAGTGCTTTGTGCTTTGTCCAGTCTTGATTATGTGTCTGCCCCTTGTGGCAGCCATACTGGGAAGTATTCTGCTCTGTGCAGCTTTTAGTTTAACTTTCCAGTCTGAAATTTCAAGTACTTTTTTGGTTTATGATTCCTAAAAAAAGAAAAAAACAACAACCCGACAGCATCATAATAATGTTTCTTGAAAATCCTCTTCTGTATCTTCACCTGTTGTGATGTCCTGAACCACCAAAAACCAGTCAGACATTTACTCATTACCATTTGACTGTTAAGCTACGTTGCTTGGCTCACATGGCTTTGGTTCTGTTGGCCTTTTTTTTTCCCACCTGCATTTCACACTGGCTCCTTTTTGGCTCCCTGTCTTAAGAATCACCACCTCATGGGGGTCCAAAGCTTCAGTCATAATGGTGTAAAAACAAACACTCCTTATTTCTCTGTGATGCTAGCTGGCCACATAGCAAAACTAGCCAGCTAGCATCACATTAGCAAAAGTTACAAATTACTTCAGGAATCTCCGTAAATGCCAGCCGGTAACTGCAGAGCAACAGGGAAACATTGAACTAGACTTAATTTGTCAATAAAATACAATCCAGTTTCACAAAAATCAGTGATAGCTGTTTGAGTGTAAGACAGTAAATTTAAGTGTTACGCAAGGTTTCCTACCTTTGCAAAAACTGTCAATTGGGGCACAAAGCAAGTGACGCACAGACACCATCTCACCTCTCACAAGTCTGTGCTCCATCAGAATGATTTTTAAGGCATTACTTACATACAAAACAGTTAAACAATGTTGCTTTAAGGGTTTAATGGCATCATAAGCATTCAATTCAATGTCTTTGCAGTATTTTATTAATTTCATTTACTTCACTAGCTTTTTTCTTTTTTTCTTTTTTCATTTTATTAAAATAAGATTAGAAATAAAAGTACATGAAATTGGTGCTAAATGCTTTTGTGAGGTTCAATGGTGCACACTCACAATGGAGTACTCTTTCCATTTCCCATCTATAAATGGTTAGTTAGACTACAGGATGGAATAAAACAACAAATTAAACATCCCCGACCTGTATTTATAGAGTTCTTTTCTTGTTTACCTTACAGTAAACAACTGTGCATTTAATGCTGACCTTCAAATCTTGTAGTGAACAATCAGCACCTTTAGTTAAGATCGTGTCAGTGAGGCATCGAATAAACACTTATTTTCCATGCTCAGAACAATAAGTCATTCACAGCGCACACTCATACACAATCTCCACTGACAAAATCACGTTTTTATCTCATTTCATAATTTGTTTCAAGCATGTTAATACATCAACTTTATAAGTGAGGCAGACATGATGTCTTCCGTAATGATGATGGAAAAGTTCATCCCCTGCTTTAACAGACTGATGGTACATCTCAAACAGTTTGTCTTGGAACGTCACTGAACATGACAGGAACAATTTTCAGTCGAGCATATAGGAAGCATGAGTCATTAAGCTCTCTGAATCGCTGCTTCAATGAAAGAAACTGCGTGGGACCTTTGCGACAAAGACATGTTTTTCAATAAGTGGAATCAAAATGCCAAGTGAACTCTTGAGTGCTATCCCTTTGAGCATTGTAATAATGATAACAAACAATTGCCTTCAATGTTTAAAATTATAGTGGGAACCTTTTTCTTATAAGCAGCTGGAGCAGACGTTGAGCTAGATGTTTTACTTGTCCGTCATTTTGACAGACAGGGTCGTAAAATTTCCGTCATGATGAATAAAGTTCAGTCAG
>JAPZDY010000004.1:6606522-6617914 GCA_029783645.1 Ctenochaetus hawaiiensis | reverse complement strand
GTTCCTTACCATGTGTATAGAGAACAGCAAATATCTGTCATTTTCTGTGTGAATTTTCAGATCTGATACATTTGAAATATTGTTGCAGTTAGCCATAATAAATAACTTTCTCTTCACATTTTTTCCCTCTCAGGTAAAAAGGCAGACTGCACTTTATCTTTGAGTGACGGAGATCTTCCAGATCTGATGACAGGAAAGTTGAACCCACAGACGGTACGTAATTTAGTATTAACTGCATCTTTGTATTTCTTTCTTTAACAGCTAGACAAAATATGGTGTTAAATGTATAAAAGATTTCTTACATTTACTGTGAAAATTATAATAAAAGTACCATTTTGTTTTTGTTTTAGTACCATTGCGGCAAATTTATTGCTTTGCTTTCAGTCTTGCTGTTCAGTTCATTTGGTTTGTGGTTTAATTAATTTTTTACTCTTGTGTTCACAAAGAGCCTAGAAACTGATGACTGATTATGAGCAGTATAAGCAAAGAGTGTTACTGAACCTCAGTCAATCAATCAGTCATCAAACAACTTTAATAATCCCACTGGGGGCAATTAGTTAAACCAGACAAATGCACCAGGATAAATGTATAAAGTGCAGTATAGCCATACCAAATAAATAACACAGTATACATTAACAGTATGCAGTTAAAACACTACACAGAGTTTAAAAATCTTACCACTGTAGGGGCAAAAGATTTGGCTTGGCGATTTGTTTTGCAAGCAGATAATGCATAACAACTCGTAAATCCTGATGACAGATAGCTTTCAACACCAGCTCAAAGAAAAAAAAAACTTAACAGGAAAACACACCTGAGTGTGTTAAACAGTTTATGTGTAAAAGTGCCCTTGGTTGTCTGAGTTTGTGTAGAAACACAGTGTTATATAACCCACAGTATCAGTAGGTGCAGGTTCATTCAGCAACCAGACTCATCAATTGTGTCTTCCTGTAGATAAACACTGTGGTTGTTTTCACTGAGGGCTGTCTGTCGCCTCTAAAGGGATTAATTCATGTAATTTTTGCCAGATTGCATGTGTGATTACAACTTAATCCTGTCAAACGGCTTCTGTATGAACACATTTCTATTAAGTTAGTCAGGGGAATTCTTAAAGCAACAGGAAGCGACCCGGGGCTCAAGTGTTAATGTGCTGCCTTCAGGATACGCTCAGAGAAAAATGAAGAGTTCCTGACGCCGATATTTTGTCAATATTTTGCTGGTGCATCCGTATCCTAACGGCAGTTTATTTTAAGATTTTCTGTCTTTTTGTTCTGTTAGCACCAGCTGTGTGGCAAACAATCCAACCTGTTCATTTTCTGCCCTCAAACTTTAAGGGCTCCTGGCTTTGGGACTGTAAGCAGGTGGATTTAGAGACTTTGATAACAACCTCCTTCCAGCTACACAGCCAGAGGCAATCATGCTTCCTTCCAGCAGCAGGAAGATAAATTTTGCGGACATAAAAAAACATGAAAATCCAATTTGTGTTAAACAGAAAAGAAGTCAGGATTTTAATAGTTTTCTTTTTCGTTGTGTCAGAGATGCACCTTTTAGTGGCAAATGGTTAAAAGTGAGATTTGATTTAGTTGACTTTTAATCTTTTCCCTCCTAACTTGTTTCTCCTCAGGCGTTCTTCAAGGGGAAGCTGAAGATCTCGGGGAACATGGGCCTGGCTATGAAGCTGCAAAACCTCCAGATCACACCAGGCAAGGCCAAGCTGTGAGACCAGGAGCTCAAGGACAAATTTGATTTAGAAAACCGAATCCCTCCTGAATTTTGATAAATCAACAAGCTTATTGAATTCTTTGATAATGTGTTAGATCTTGGAGTCTATAAAATTTCAGTTTCAGGTGTGATATCAGAGCACACTGTGTAATACATATAAAGTTATGTGATACATGTTGTTGGATATTGGGCTGTAAGTCTTTTTTTAAATGTGAAACATCTATTGAGTGTTAAAGAGCTACTTACATGTAACATCAGTGAAAATTTCAAAAGTACGATCTATCTTTATTTGATCTGTATTCATTTCACTCAACGTGCCTCAATGTTCCATTTAAGCTCATCATTTAAAGCCATTTTTGGCCTTGATAGATATTTTTGTATAAAATATAAATCTGTAAATCATAGAAATTGTCTAATTTTTAACAAATTAAATCCTTTACTGATGATAAATACGTCTGAAGTTTTTTCACATAACTGTAGGTCCTGTTGGCGTGGAAGCTCTGACATTGTCACTTATATAACAACCTCAATAATAACCTCACCTGTAGGAAATGTGGACCAAGACCACACATACATAGATATGTATATTTTTTTAAACAGGGTTTCCCTCCTTTCCGAGCACAGTTATGGATCAGTCTCTGACCAAATGAGAACTTCAGAACACAACAAAGTGCTTTCATGAGCATGTTGAACCAACTGCTGGTGTTATATCTGTAAACCTAAAACCTTATTGGCCAATCAGATGCCGAAAAAGCTATTACCTGGAGGGTAACTGCACCTTGAGGTTTGTGTGTTTTTGTCTAAAAACCTGCAAAGTTGGCTGCGACAACTGTGTGGTGGGAGTGTTGGATTATGGGTTGACCTCTGATGCCTCTGTCCTTCAGTACAGTAAAAGATGCATTTTTGTACATTTATGTGAAGACATGTAAAAAGACTTGTTGGTAATGTAGGCAGCCTCACTTTAACACCTTATGCAAACAAAGGAGAAAACCGTGCACCATCTGCTAGCACAAGCTGAAACAGCTGTGCACTGCAGGTGGATGCAGGGATGGAGGTGGGGTTTTTTTAAATGCCACCTTGTAATCTCTAAAGATATTTCTTATTTTTGTTTACATAGCTGGGTAACAACAAGCAGATCTTCAATTTAAATACTCTCATGTTTACATGCATGCATGTTTGCTATGTTAAAGGTTGTGGCTTCAGTTCTACTTAAACCTTCCCCTCTGCTCACAAACTTCCCCACACACTCTCAAAATTTGACTTGCAGATTTTTTATATTCCCTTTAATATTTGTTTTGTGTCAGCAGCTTTTTATATTTTGTGGTAATGAATTTTTTCAAAAATGAAACTTATAAAACAATCGTCTCTCAGAGCCAAAGCAAAGAACTGCCTAAAATGTTATATGACAGTCAGCAGAAGATTTTGTCTGGAACAAAAACAAGAGCCTGAGGGGAAATTTAGTATCGTAACTCTCCATTCACTTATGAGAAGTGACAAGATCAGAGTCAAAACAACAAGTATTATTGCTGTACATATTTTACTATAGAAACGAATCTCTTCTTTGGCATTTCTATACATGTGATTTTCAGTGTTTTTAAAAAAGTAAAAAAAAATTGTTTACCATCGATTTGAAATATCAGCGACTCCAGCAGCCTGAGTTTATTTTTTTGGACTGAGACCAGCAGTTAAAACTGGTATCAGTGTTATTGAAGAGTGGTGTTGCTTGACTCATGAAAAGACTTGTACACTATCAGACTTGTAGCTGCAGTAACACTACTTTTGACACAGCTTTCCTGCCCTTCCCTTTTGGTCCATTTTCCACCCATTTGTCTTTTTATTTTTGCATTGATCTATACTTCTCCCTGTTGGCACCCCCACCCCCTCCGCCCACTGTGCGCCTTCTGCCAGGTCCAGCCTGCGTTCCTAATTGCTTCTATCGGGACAACTCCCTTTAGCCCACCCCCAAGTCTGTCCCTTTGCCAGGTGGCCAGCTGGCCAAATGGTAACATTCAGATGCTGCCCAAGCTGGACGGCTGGCTGTCTCACTGACCATCAGCAGTGGGCTATTGGGTCGTCTGGAGATATACTGTAATGAGCGCAGAGCGAGGGGGTGGAAATAGGTGAGGCAGAATGGTGTTAGCCGAGGATTTTCAGGCTCGGGCCACCTCAAGTCCACTTAAGAGGCTCAGCCTGTGCTCGAATAAATAACCTTGGTTCAAAGCTTTCCTAGAGAGTAAAAGAAAAAGTGTATATTGGTTTTCTGTATTTGAAAGAGACCCACGGGTTGTGTGAAGGCCTTTTCTTTGACATTTGTTCAGTGAATTGATCTCCTGCATGAAAAGCAACCACCAAAGTTGCAACCACCACCTGCCTATACATCTGGAAAAATACACCCTGCCACTGTCCTGTGGTATTTAATAGCATTATAATATGCAGACATAGAGGAGCTCAGTTTAATGGATTCCCTCAGTTGTAATAACAGCCTCACCACTTACAACAATTTAATTCTCTCTCAAAAGTCAAGGCTCCCACACCTTTTTATCATCTCTAGCATGGATACCAACTACTACATGCATCTAAAAAAAATTAAGACCTTCCTAATGCAAAAGGGCCTCGTTGTCAGTAGAGTTACTGAAGGAAGCAAGTTGAAGTCCAATACCACAGTCCCCTTGTCTTTACAAGAAATCTGCATAGAAATGTCATTGGAACTTTAGTCATTTAGTGCAAACAAAGAAATCATTATCTTTTCAAATGTTAAGAGCTTTATATTGTAAATTAAACCTAATCCATTTATTAGTTTAATAGTTTGAATGGATACTAAGGTGTATCCAGGTTGTGTGTCTGTTTCTATATGTTGATGTGTATAATGCAGGTTGCAAAGGGACAAGAGTGTCCATGTGCTGTTCTGTCTTAAAAAGGTCTGAAAAAAGTCTGACATCATCTTTTCACACTCAATTTAAATATCACACTTGAAAGAAATGCAAAGCATGACTGGTGCATCTGATGGCATTAAGCTGGTTTAATACACATAAAGCTTTTTATATATATTTATATTTATTATACTTTAACAGAGTGGATGCTTCAAATCCGTCTCCTCTTATTGTCACTCGCAATTGCACACAATTCCTGTAATTTGTTCTCCAAGGCTGGCAATAGTGATGCTCAAACATTAATAATATAGTCCTGCTCCAAGGCTGCACTCGTTGCTCCTGCTCAAAGCTTTTACTTGGAACAAGCAGAGTGACCACTGAAATTGCACCTCATAGCACCACTCAAGAGCTACGAGCCCACTCTGTACCTGTCACCTTGGATTGCTGCAGTCTGTAGAATATACCGTGCTTTTGCTTTTCATACTTTTGAAATTGCATTTCTGTTTTTCAAGTCAAATCAATATTTTTTTTGTCCACATACTGAATTCTTTTATTCAAGGTGGTTGCACATTGAATTAACTCAACAAAATGTACATTTTATAGAAGCTGCAAAATTAATAAACCTTAAAGTGCCTTGAATAGGAAGTCTAATGCCAGAAAGTTTCATGCGGTTCCTTGGCCAGCTATGACAGTGAACCAGTTTTTATTACTGTATATAAACACCCCTACAAACATTGGGTGCAACATGAAGAAAAAATGTAACATTTTTCATGGTTTTAGATGTTTGATCTACTAAATTCAGTGAAATCATTTACTAACGTGGTCATGTTTAGAGTCTTGTTTGGTGAGGTGCACATTAGTACGGAGATATGATCTTTGCTACAACTGAACCTTTTCTTGCATTAATTACTTAAAAAACTGAGCAGTTTTTACAAATTATTTTCTAAGGACATTCAAAATCTTTTTTTTTTTGGTCTTTTTAATCTTTGTAATATTGAGCAAGTTACAGAAATACCTGCTTAACTACAGTTGGTGGTCGAGTATGAGGTGACTTACCCCAACTGAAGCGGTTGCTGTGTGATCATATCATTAAAACACATACATGTACTGGAAACTGCCTTTTGAATAGCTGTCCACCATAGCGGCCAAAGTGCGTGAAAGGGTTAATATTCCACCCATGCTCTCTAACCCTGACCCACATGGCTGAGATTGAACCGTGACTCTTCTAAATCACTTCTCTTTACTCATTCTAACTCAATTGCTTTTAGTTTACATGAGGATTTGTTCATGTTTGAGCAGAACATTTTCTCATTTGTTGGTAAGTGAACAGCTGCTTTCGCTGTTTGCCTTTAGGAGAGAGGAGGATGCAGCTTGGCACATTTCTAAATAAAGCATCAAGTACTTTCACCTTTGCAGTTTTAGTCCTTATATTTGAACCTTTATTGCATTTGCAGTTCTTGAAACTCAAACCTCATATCGCAACACCATTAAAAAGAAACTCCAGAAGTTTACTATTAATGATATATTTTTCATTTTCTTGATGTTTTCTTCTTTACAGAGTTGGTACATTTTTATAAATTTTGGACTACAGAGAAGTGTTTCTTTTAACAAATACAGAATGGCAGCTCTTGAAACATACTGACATGGTAGTAAAATCTACATTTGTTTAGCTTTTTGAAATAAATACATGTACAGTTTATATAACATACATATGGACAGAGTTCAGACCTGCGACTGTCAGCTTGTGTTTCCTGTTTGCTGCCGGTAACGTCCCGTGTGCTTCTCCTTTGGTCGTTTAAGGCAAAGAGGGAATACAATGGGGTGCAAGGACAACGTAACATGACTTCAACACAAGGGCAACTCTTGTCTTCGTTTTCATGGAGACCTCCATCTTCTTTTTGCCTTGATTCTGGCATTGACCATACAGTACTGCAGGGATGAGGCAGAGTACCAACTTAGACTCAGGACCACAAGGCAGACAAGTGTAGGGAAAGATGTTGCTGAGAAAATTTAGATAATCATAAATAATAACATCATTTTTAGCTCAATATCTGAGACATTTCTTTCCTGAATATAAACCAGACTGCAGTTCATGTGTGTTAAAAAGGTTTCTTGGAAGAGCTTCATCATCTTGTATCATCCCACTATGTTGTGTGCATTATTGTGTCAGTGAATCTATTGGAAAAATTCTCCAAACAGGCAACATTTTGCCTGATTTCATTATAGAGAAAATAACAACAGAAAAAAATAAATATCCCCCACAAAAAAAAAAAACGATATTATGCTAAAGATAACCAGACCAGATCATAGTGAGTAAGAGATATGAGTGGATGCTGTCTGCTTTTTGTTTCACAGTCCACAGAAGGTTTCTTATTACATCAGCCATTGTGTTCTCTGTTTCTGCTCCTTTCAGATCGGCTGACTCACACTTCCGGCTGGATGTTTGCGAAACATGAAACAGGATCAGTCCTCTGGTTTGAAATATCTGTCAGCTAGAGCAGCGAACTGTCACTGCTGGCGCCAAATAATACAGCTCTGATAAATATGTACACGCACACACACATACATACACAAACATACATAATCAAGTTTGGGTCATTATTTAGTTTATGTAGAAAAAAAAAGTCTTTTCTTCAGGGTTGTCTGCATGCATCTGGGCTGCCCTCCTCAGAGGGGAAAAACTTAGTCACCTCAGCTTTTACTTTGTCTTCTTCTGCTGCTGGTCCTGCAGCTGTGGACGAGCCGTTAGCCGTTGGCAGCCAAACTGCTTTTACACGTTGGTCTCCAGCCCGTTCATATCAACTGAACAGTGGTCCTTGTCTCTGTGCTCTCTCTTGTGGTGAGAGGAGTGAGCATGTTTCTTCTTCTCGATGGGCCGGATGCCCTCCTCCAGCTGGATCAGGCGAGCCACGTCCGGGGAGAGGTGGTCATGCTTGCTGCCCGGTGGAGGCGGCTGGTAGCAGCCATTCTTTTGGTTCTGGTAGGTCATCATCTGCTGGATGCTTATCATGGGCTTAGTTTCACAGATCAGAGGTACCTGGTGATGGCATCAAACACAGAGGAGAAGAAGAGAAGAAACTCAGATTTATGTTATTAAGCAAGCAGTTCTCAAGTTTTAATTTACAAAAAGAATGTATTTTATACAAAAAGTTCACATCCAGAGTTTGACAGTGATATAAAATTTCATAATGACGAGTTAATGACTATAAAATGAAATGTTGTCTTCTGCTATCTATTGCATCACAAACAAAATCGTTTTGAGTTTTTTTCTTTAGATGATTAATAAGTAAAATTTATGCTTTTCAACCTCTGTTTATGGTAAATAAGGATTGCTAGCATGTGTTTACTACAGATTCCCACGTGGGAATGAATGAATGAAAAGTTTTTAACCACAATAAATGTTTCATTCATGGTAAAGTCTAATTCTGGCCACTGGAAATGTTAGACATGTTAAAGAGATACAGAAAGGAATATTTTGGGACAAACATTTAAAACCTTTCTTGAGGAGAATCAGATGAGAAGCTCGATTTCACTCACGTCTGTGTGTTAACAATGCAGCTGAGGTCGGGAGACAATCAGCATAGTTTTGTACAACAAATGGAAGAAGGGAAACAGATAATCTGACTTTATATTCAGTCAATATGAGACAAATTTTATAGGCAGCATGATTACATACAAAGTCAATACGAAGATTCAATTACACGCAAATTCAAAAATGACACAAAGAAGCATACATGCTACCTGATGTTTAAATGATTGGAAAATTTGTACTAATTCTGGACCCTAATGAGTGTACTTCATAAATATAGTGTCTAGAGGAAAAAGGAGAGTGGAGGTTCTGTTTCAGAGGGACCAGCCTTGTTCACAATCTTATTGCTACATAAAAAGTTGATCAATATAGGCTCTTGTTTCATAGTAATGTTTTGACAAAGTAGTGTCAAATCTGCATTAATCTGCATAAATCTACATTGCAGCGTATCGTAATAACCCCCTACACACAAAAATGGCTGCACTGTAAACACTCAGTTGTACACAATAAGCAACTTTCTTATCTGTCTTCTAAACTAAGGAAAATATTCCTTTACGCAGGACTCAAGACAACTTTCAGACGACAGCAAACAAATGGTTGAAACCTCATTGCTTCATTTATTTGGCCTTGCTTGCTCTCACCTGCTCCCCCTCTTTGACAAAATCTTTTCTGCAGATATGAGCCATAATGCCTGTGGCCAGGGCGTCACCCATCACATTGACCATGGTCCTGAATCGATCCCTGAAAGGTAAAATCCAAATCATCCATAATGAAGCTCAGCAGAATAAGATACAATTTAAAATACATGGAGTTCTCAGAATTTATAGAATTGACTGTCATTTGGTTCACTGTGCTGTTCAAGTTTATGCAGTGCAGATTGTTTTGTTTGTCCTTAATACATCAAATATGGTACATGTGGATTGCTGCATGTTTTTTGCTGCATGTTTTGGTATCTACACATACAGAAACTCCAGTTAAGATGTTTATAATTTGCTAAAAGAGTCTTAAATGTCATATCCATCTACTTAGTTGGTGGCTTCGATTGTGTTTGGTTATGGAGAGATTAACACTTACAAGGCCCAATCAACAGCAATGATGAGAGTGATGTCGTCAGTGGGCAGACCCACAGAGGTGAGCACGATCACCATGGTTACGAGTCCAGCCTGTGGGATTCCAGCTGCACCGATACTGGCCGCAGTGGCAGTGATACTGGGAGAGCAGACAGAGGAGCAGAGCGCATTTATTTTCTATAACAAACAGTAATAAATCTTGATCAAAGCTGTGAAAGACCTAAAAAATCGGTTGATTTTAAAAAGTTGGCAAAAGTGTGGGAACCTTTGGCTTATGAGATCAGTAGATGAAATGACTTAATGCAATATAAACATGTTTAAATCAGTTAAATCACATAAAAATGCTGCTAATATGAAATATGACAATATGATATACAGTGTATTATAATCCAACACTCTGAAAGAGCTATCATCATGATGAATACCATTCCTTTTGTCACATTTTACTCATGATATGTCTGTACTTTCACTTTCACTTCCAAATTTAAAAAGAAGACTTTTTACTTGCAGTTTTTTTGCACAGAAGCATCACAACTTTAAAAAACATTCCACATCATCCGAATATTTCTTGTGTTGTGGTGCAGGGAGAATGGGAGATGTAGGGAGAGTGATTGAGGATGTTCTGTCCGAGACCTTGGACCTCTGAGCACAAACTGATAAACTGCTCCTCTGCAGGGCAGGGGCGGGTGGGGTGGGTTTGGGTTGGCATGCAGATGGAGAGGCTCCCTGGTCGGTAGCCAAACGGCACGGGAACAGGACGCAGAGAGAGGGAAAAATTATTATAATTCTGGTGTGACAAGGGAGATGAGTAATACAGGTCATATGGGTTTTACTGTCAGGGGATTATGAGCAAACGGGCACAGACTGCAGCCGTGAGGAGAGGTCTCTTTAATGTTATTGCAACTTGAAATGTCATAAAATCAGAGCAGTGACAGGCCATCTTCCTGAACCTGGATGGGCCACAGGTAATGTGATTGAAAGTAATATGCTGGAGGTGACTGGAGGAGAGGGACTCTGATGTTTTTCTGTCTGTCTGTCTGTCTGTCTGTCTGTCTGTCTGTCTGTGCCCCTGGGGCTTCCAGACTGATTTAGCAGAAATCAGATCAGACTAAGAAGCTCATATGAGGCGTAATCTGTGTGACATTTACATATATGTGTATCTGGTAAATCCCATAATATTTTTTATTAATTCAGAATTAAACTAAATGTGTGACATTAGATTAATTCACATGTTGGACTCAAATCACCACAGTTTTTGACCCAAATTACTTACATTGTACATTTTGGGAGGTTTTTTTAGTCATTTACAAAACTGCTCTTAAGAATTTGTTGAAATAGTTATCAGTATTAATCTTGTCATAAATAGGTAAGTAACTTAGGGTAACTAGTCTTCTACTGTAACAAAGAGCATATTTCATTGGAAAAAGTCTTTCACACACTACCCTCCTTGCTTGTAATGCAGCTTTAATGCTAAAAAAATATAGAGAATTACCCTGATAACAACATTTTGGTTATTTTTTCAGGTTTTAAAAATCTCTCAACAAATCCACAGACAATTATGAAACTGCTTTTACAAGTTGTCACCTATAAACAGATATTTGATCAGGTATTTTTTCCGTTTTTGGTCACCCTCTCACCTTATTAAATACGGCATAATTCAAGCAAAGGCATAATATTGGGTAGGATGTCTCTACAAACATCCAGCCACTGATAAACTATCCCTAGCAAAAATTCTTATCAAGAAAATAAATAAAAAACACAGTTGTCCGTCACTTTCCAGTTTACTCAGTACACAAATGACTTGATGCTTTATATGACTAATGATTGACTTTGTTCCTTCCTGCTAACATAAAGGAAGCTGCTGTAGCCTGTGTTTATCTCATTGTAGCCTGAGGCACAACTCTGTCAACTGTTGAAGTGAGGAATATAAGAGAGGAACACGTCAATCTGACTTATAACTTCCTGTGTTCTGTGATTTCTGTGATTTTTGTGTTTATTCAGTAGGCTGCCGTGTGTGTGTGTGTGTGTGTGTGTGTGTGTGTGTGTGTACGTGTGAGTGCACTTGCGTTTCTATCCAACAGGGGAACAAGGCGTCGTTACACATTCACCTACAGTGGACCCGGCGTACGACAGGGGACATTTTTTCGGTCCCCTGTTGGACATGCTTTAAATCTTGCTAAAATCATGTCTAAGACGCTCTGGTA